>CM008230.1:11844273-11860454 GCA_002278615.1 Pogonus chalceus | reverse complement strand
TTGAGGTTGAAATGAGGGCAGCTTTTTCGACTCGGGTATGCACTAGTGTTTAATAAGGTAATTTGTAAAAAGTTTATATTACCTTATAACGCATAACCTCAAAATGACTTTATTCAAAGCATTTGTTTTTAGTTTTAAATTAATTTGAGTCTGCAACATGCTTGGAATGACTTTTCTGAACCGCAAAACTCGAGTTGATAATATCTCTTTTCAAATTTACTACAGATATCTAAGAGCATCATAATATTGACAGAAAATCAAATTTAATAAAACACCAATATCATGATAATGAGATAATAGTTCTGACAACAAACTCAAACTAAAAATCGTACACAAAATCAACCAGAAACAATATGTTTTCAATAGAAAAATAAACAAATAAACAGTAAATGTAAAATGCCTGAACACAATACATAGAAAGAAAATTAAAACTATAAATAATATTGAATGCATGCGGTAAAAATTGCAAATAGATTATAATCATTTCAGATGTAAAAACAATAAAACAGTAATTAAGTGTGTGCGCCTTTCGGCGGTAATACAGAAAAAATAGTAGCCCTGCTGGGAACAATAAAACGCAATCTAATGAGCAAAAGTAATAAACGGTCGATGTAAATGGCTTAATGATTTCTAACAACGTCCAGTCAGTCGAAAACAAAAATAAAAAAAAGATAAAAATTAGTGCTTAAGGTAAATATACGTAATGCATTTTAAGTATACATAATTCGTAGTATAATTCTGAACTGCATTTTACATTTGGCGCCGGAAAAGCTAAGAGCACGCGAATTTTGCATTAAGTTTTCCAACATCATTAGTTTCGGTTTAGAGTTAAGTTCTATTTAAGTAAAAGATCAGATAAAGCATCGATTTCTAAATTGTTTTTTAATTGGCCCAAACAATCGTGCATATATGTATTATTATTAATACCGTAATATATAAATTTATTTATTTAGCCCTCCCTAAGTTGACTCGCGACCTAACAATTTCCTTGGCATTTTATTAAAGCATACAATAAGCGCTATGAAATGGATGGCTTGATCACAACTAAAACGGAAAATACACAACTAACAATTACTTTTATAGCATTTTTTAAAACAAACACTCAAGACATTGAATATTATTAAAAATAGTTTATGTCTATAGAAAATTAAAAACGTATTTAATATATATTAATAATAAGGACAAAGTTCATTGTGTCTTAAAATGTTTTGAGTCAATTCTTATATTTTCCTGACATACCGCAAGTTCATTCAATGAGCCTTTTTTTAATTATATAATACGGTGATCCTATCACTAGATACAAGTGAATTAAAAATATCATCTTTAAGTAGTTTACAGAGCGCCATGCAATACACTTCGTGTTATTTTAATATAAGGAAGATTAAAATAATGAAGACTTCTTCAAAATCAAATGGATTCGATATGAAAAATTAGACAGATCCATGTAAATATTAATTGTGAAGTGTAGCTTAAAATTTATAATTAATTTTATACGAATAAATAAAACTCTATTAATGATTTCATCAAAATTTTGTTTGGTTAATTTTTAAATATGAAGACAAGATTTCAGAGAAATTTATAAATACAAGAACTGAGACAATGTCACTTAAATGAAAGTTATTTGTTTTATTTTGCATGGCACTCTGTAAACTGCTTAAAGATGAAAATTGTATTTTTCTTGTATCTTATGACAGAATCATCGTATATTATTCACAAAAGAGCTCATTGAATGCAAATTTTAATACTGAAAAATATTTGTCCTAACATTAATAGGGATACTTAAGTTTTTCTACTTATGTGGCTTTTTGATGAAATTCATCAAATTAGATCACTTCATTATCAAACATGTTTCTTTTTGCACATTTTTAGCTGAGAGACTTGTCCAATTTTGTAAATAAACGTAAATTTTAAATTAGTTGAACCTATGAAACTTGTTTTGTAACATATTATATTGGCATTTATACGAGCTTTCAAGAAAGACTTATAAAATGATATTATCATCTCATATTTTTAATTCGATTTGTATTCCTTTGCAAATAAATTAAGAAGTTTTTGTAAAATTATTTTTGGTTAATTTACGCGACAATACACAAAATATGTAGATATTCTGTAAAATACTGAATTATACACTTTGACTTTAATATATCAGATACTTGAAGCATCACAATATTATGAATATGAAATAAATTTAAGAAATTGTATTTTAAAAATTTGTTCACAGAAACCCTAATAAATCAAACCAGTTAGTTAAAAAAAAAATATTCACAATAATCCAGAGCAAAATGTAATGTTGCATGACGTAACGTCAGCAATTATGTTTAAAGCAAATTGCGTAATCAGATAAAGGTTAAACAAGATATCAATAAGAATTAAAAGCTGTTTAAAAGCAAAATCTATAATTTTATCAATTTTAAAAGTTCTTATTATAATAATTTCAATATTTCGTAAGACTTATTTCGAAGTCTTTCATTGACTGCTACCATTACTACTGAATTTACAAATTAAGTATATAAAATACATTCTTCCCTTCATTTACGCGATAAATTATAACACTATTTTTGCTATATTTTTATATCCGAACTAATATATATATATATATATATATATATATATATATATATATATAAATTAGAAATAATCCACATGGGAAAGATACTTCGCGTAAACTGAGGGACAGGTGTACGTTAATAATACTTTTCATAATTACGTATGTTTGGTATAATTTAATTAAATTAACTTATATAGCGCATAGTGATTATAAAGAGTAGTTTTGATATATGTATAAAATTGTTGTATTAATAACATACATTTGATGAAAATATACATGAACATTAAAAAAAATGAACATAGATAATACTAAGTTGCTTTATAAATTGATATCCATTGAAATATAAAATAAAGGAATATCAAACAAGCCATCTTGTTGTAATATATGATAAAGTAATAAACATAATTGCGCATTACGGCAGAGTAAGCGAAGTTCTCTCGAACGCGAATCATTAACTTTGAGATAAATAAAAAAGAGAGAAAAAACGATCCGTAAACACAACACTACCATTTAAAAGTTAAATATCGTTCGCAACCCACAATTCCCGTAAGTATATTTAATGATATGCTAGAAATATAGTATTTAATTAATAACAGCACGTAGAGCAATACACATTCATATTTTAGTCATCATAATATCTGGGATAGCCGGCATAAATGATATGATCCTGGCAAGTCCGACATTAAATCATATCTCATTGCCTATTTATATGTAAGGTACGGGCATACATGGTTCATCTCTGTGCATATCAGAAACAGCGTTAATTACGGGTATGGACTATGAGAATAATACAGCAACATTAAGATAACACGTGCACAAATCTACCGGTAACTATGGTTGGCGTTTGTGAGGCGAGAGGGAAAACTTTGACTTGATACAACTTGTATATTACACATATATCCGCTAAGAGCAAATACACAATATACTATAATTCAATGTGAATTAATGATTTTAACCACTACTTATACTCAAAACCTATCATATGCATTCCATTTTTTCTTACATCTTACATCTAAAATTGTGTACAAACATGTTTTAAAACAAAATTGCTTTATTAATAATATTTAAATTGCCTTTAGAAAATTATATTCGTTTGATATTCTACACCATACTCACTTACTTATTCTTACGTTTTATATAATCGACAGTTCAATGTACACATATTTCTTCCTTCAAAGCAGTTTTTTATTATGTTATTTACAATATAAATATCAATTACTTTAGAGCTTAAAATACTACGATTTATATTGAATGAATTTGTGTTTTGTTTTAAAACAATTTTCTGTAATAATATTGCGAAATTCATAAGATTCTTGTATAAATTTTAAACAAGAATCGTTCCATTCTGCGCAACTGTGCAGTATTATTATACCACTTGTGGTGGAATAAGATAATATATTTATATTACCGTATAACGCATAACTCCAAAAAGGCGACATCTATTTTTTAATTATTTAAATATATATCTGTCAAACTTTATGCTGATTTTTTTTTGTTGTTTTATTTTTATTTTAAATTTAATTATAGAAAATATAGTCTGCAACATTTTTAGAATGGCTATGCTGTACCCGTGAAACTGTATAAATAGACTATTTTACTAGTGCTTAAAAAATTAGGATTTAAAATTTTTAATCATTATTTTTTTTAAATATCTTGAAGATTGTTTAATATGAAGATACATTATCTTAGTATAATAAATTGATTTTGTTTGTGATTTATTTAAAATCTTTTGTATTAATCGTTATTTCTTATATTTAAATTTTTTGCTTTTAAAGTTGCAGATTCCGTAACAAAATTTTATCGGTTAAAATTCAGCAGTAGAATTATAATCTTTTTTAAACGATACCAATAAGAAATACGAAATAATTAATCGTAAAAGACTGGGGCTTTATTTAAGAAATGTAAGATTATAACTAGTTACTATATCTTATCACATTCCTGTACAACAAACAGCAATAAAAAGATAAATTCAACTACAGAAATTTATAAAAATATCATCGCTATAAACGGTATATCTCAATATACTTCAATACAATATCTATGAATACCAAACTAATAAGTAAACTATAATTCGGTCGTAACAACCGGTTCATATTAGAAGCGATGCACGTTATGAACAATTACAAAACACAAGTATTGCTTGAGAAAAGATGAGATAAATCATAAAAACTTATAAATAAGAAATAAACTATTATTTATTATATTTATCAATTAATATAAATATTATGATTACCATTGACGTATAAAGAATTTATAAGTATGTCTGATTATAAATATTAATGAGAGACAAATGCAGATATATATTTAAAAATATATTTGCTATATAAAAATTTAATATGCGCTAATAAGGATTGCAATAAAATTATCAAGTAATATTTACAAAATTAATCATTGCCATTTCATAAAGGTAAAATTTAATATGGTATAAAATCGAATATTGAAATTAAATTTAAATGTTGACAATGAATGCAGAATCAATACAATAAAATAAAATTGCAGAACACTGAATGGTATGTATACATAATATTATTTTCTTTAACACGACTTCGATTGCTCCACCATGATCAAATAATTTCTTAAAATGTAGTTATTATTAAATAAATACATATAAATAAATCTCGATTATATTCTGAATTTGCAACTATAAATGTTTGTCCTAAATACAAGCCTAAAATTCCTTTTTTAAATTAGTATAAGAAATCTTATTCAATCTTTTAAAGTAATAATATTTTTAATGTTCCATTTACATTTCAAATTATTACTTTTATTGCGCGACGAATTAGAAATGTTTAAATGCGATAATATGTAAGAATTTTAAACATTTATAGAAGTATAACATAAAAATAATTTAGTACTTACCGCATTACAATAGTAACTTGTAACCCCCTTTGTTTTATTGGCAAAACGTCTTGCCTTCTAACATAACAAGAAAGCATCGCTTGATGTATTTGATTGGCCAGTTGTTGTCTAAATCATCTGTCATCTTGACATGTTTCCATAATGATACGCGGAGTCGCGAAGCGACTATCCTACCAGCGTTTGCAAGTTCCGTCCGATATCACAACCACCCTAGTCTGTTCGAAATCTACAACACAAAAAAAAACAAAATAAAGTATCTTATGCAAGTATATTTTAACGGTCAATATAGCTCGGCATTTGTTACGTTGTATTAGTTTCATCGTTTGTACTCGTTTCGGACTTTCGCAACCCTAGTAATATATTAGCCATAAGCGTAGGCGAGAGCAAATTAACTCTGGGTCGATTTTTGTATTTTGTCGGTGGTTTAATAAGGTAAAGTAATAGATTTTGTTTTGTCCACTAAAGACAGTTATAGATTGATTTTTCGAACCTTATAAAGGAAATGCGAATTACGTCTATAAGTAAGTTTGTTAATATATTATTTATGTGTTTATTGAAGAATTGGTTTCCTTTATAAGGTTTTATGTTCGATAAAGCAACAATTTAATTGTTTCTTTCAAAAAAATATTACAATTTTATTAAGTTATAACTTATTCAATACATATTTTGACTGTAACGCCATTACCAAGAGTAAATAAAGTGTTTGAAATTTATTATTTAAATATATCTGCGCGGCTTATAGCTTATTCTCTTATTCATCTCTTTATCAAATAATTGGTTCAATATAAATATTTAAAAATGATCCCACATATTATTCATGCTTTTATTTGCGTAAATAAATAAACCTTTCACTTAATATTCGTCAAATTTATCAAGATTATTATTTTTTATAACAATTAATTTATTTAACAAATATTTTTCTAAAAATACTTTTATAAATATACATAAATAGTTTATCTCATACTTTTACGGAATATATACTATTCTTATTTAATTTTCAATCGTAGAATGGTTACATTCTGATTAACTGTATGGTATTATTATACACTAGTGTTTAATAAATATGAAGTTTAAATTATTTTCTAGTGCACAACCCCAAAGCGTTAAAATCTAGTAGTTATTTTTTAACTATTAAAATACATATCTGTCAAACTAAATTCAATTTGAAAAAATTATAGTATTAGAAAAAGTATAGTTTGCAGCATTTTTAGAATGATTATTCTGCTCTCGTAGAAACGATTGGTGTGACAAAGATTTTACTCTAGTTAATTTATGCCTCATTTCAAACTTATTACAGAATATCCTTTTATTTAAATTAAATAAATATTACCTCAAGTTAAATTTATATTTTTTTCACAAATTCAAATCTTGTTTTTTTAACAAGTTTTTTTTAAAATCTAACATATTATTATAATAACAATTATTTTATTTTGTGTGATTTATTACTAAATTAAATAGCAAATCACATTATTTGCATACTTTATTGCTTTATTTATTAACTGATAATATTACGTAAAAATTAAGATCTTTTCTTATTAAAATAAAACACTCGGTATATTCTAAATTTAATTTTGTTTTAAATGTTCCAGCTCGTGACGCCCCAAATTTCCTAATTAATTTATAAAATTAACAAATTTTTTAAATAAATACAACTTCTGAAGAGTTACTATTTTTATTGGTATATAAGTAAAATCTGTAATAGTATAATAAATAGTAATAGTTGTAATATATATTGCAAATTTGTACAAATATGTAGTAAGGAATTGAGAAAGAATCGTATATAAAAGTTTTAGCGTACCATATAAGTCAAATAAACAGTAAAAACCGCATTTAAAAAGCATTGAAAACGTTTTTTTTATGTGTAGTCACTTTGGTTCGGAAGAGGTACCAACTACGAAGCGAGAAAAGTCGTTACAACTTTATTATTTTTATTGTACGAGGAGGTATTTTGTTCTCGCTCAGTACGCAGTAGCAGTACTATCTTCGTTGGGTGTTTAACACGTTGTCGCGCTACTGTGGTAGCCGTGGTAGTTGTCTGTAGTGGACTACGTAAAGTTACGGCAACCGCTCGCCAATAATGATGATTTATTTTACAGCTAAAAATTGCAGCCGGTCCACTGCATGAATAATGTCTACAGACATATAACGAGGAAGGGGAGAACCGATAAAAAAAATAATAATACACTGTTCCATGGCTGTGGATACGCATTCCCGAACTCGCATTACCATTATTCTATGCTTTGTTTTTCCTTGTTTTCCTCTCTCTCTCTCTTTTACTTCTTATAAATGCTTTTCAAATTCTTTACAATATTTAATTATTAATATCGCATTTATTTAATTTAATTCAAACATTTAAAATTATATTTTTTATAAAGAAAGAAATATTTTGTAATTATTCAGAAATTATTCATAAATATGAAGTATTAAATTATTTTGAATCTATATATGTATTTACTTAATTTAAACGTATATTCATAATACAATAGAGCCTCGATAATCCGTACCTAGGCTAATCCGAACGTCGTTATAATTCTAACTTGCTTTGACTGGCTTCATGGAAATGAGTTGTCGTTTTCAGAAAAAATGTTGTATCGTAAATTGAGAGATAAGGCATTTTAATGATCTATAAATAAAATCCGCCCGACTAAAATAGATCAGTTTATGACTAATTGAACTTCTTTTGTGGTTAAGAAGTTTAATAAACGTATTTTTTTCCGAAAATTCGTAGCTTTTATTTCAATTTTTCTTTGGAACATATTATAAGTCGAACACCGAGTCCGAACAGGGCTATATTTTTGTTAGTTCGAATTATCGAGGCTCGACTGAACTGTAAAGATCAGTGCTAGGAATTATGGGACCTCTATTCTACAAAAGTCAAACGGTAACTCTTGCGCGAAGCTCTATGAAATCGGAAGGCACTTTTAAAGCGCGGAGCCCAAATTGATCAAATAGGCTTAAAACCGGCCTTGCTTAAGAAGTAAACAACCAATTTGAAGCAGGCTGTTGTCACTCAGCTTAATCAGCACGCTCCAAATTATGAGAACTAAAAATCTACCACCTTTATTACCACAAGGTCCTTCAAAAGATAATATTAGAAAGTGATGTTGTTAATAGAGTTTTAGCGAATAGAAACAGGATAGAAAAAAAGTATAGCTATCGGTCTTTACTGTCTATTTGCTCTAAAAAAAAAAAAATCAATTTGGATTTACTTTTTTCAATTTAATCATTAAAACAGTACATTTAACTTGTTTATATTAAAGATATAAAATAAATCATAAAACTCTAAAAACAAATGAAATAAAAATCTATATAAGTTTGTTTCGCTGCTAGTAATTAATTTATTAATAATTAATATCATATAAATGAACAGAAAAAAAAAGTTGAAAAATGTAATTACGATAATATAAAACAAATATTTCTTTTCGGTTTACCAACTAGAAGTGATTAAAAAGAAAACATGTACAAACTGTAAACGTTGCATTTACCAAGCAACATAATTTTTTCGTTTTATTTACCGTAGCAAATTTAATGTGTTTAATATTACGATTTATATCATATGTATATATAAGTTATGTAGGTGTGACTATCGCAAATTATAAAATTAATGTGCTACATAAAGTAAAAGTTAATTAGTTCACGTGAATAAAGGTGTAAAAAAGGTTAATTTATATTTTATTTTGAGTATATATTTCTAACCGTTAAATATTAAACACTTTAAGCTTTGTTGCATTCAACTCTTTTCCTAACACGTTAATAATGAATGCATGTGGGGAAAAGATTTTTACAATTTTTTACTTCTATAGAGCTTTAGATTTTTTTATTACATTTCACAATTATATGTTTACATACAATCTTTACATTCTAATATAGTTTTATAGTTTTCTTATTTTAAATTAAAAAATAGTTATATTATGCATAATAACTTTCATTAATATTAATAACCGAACAAGTTATATCAGGTAGAAGCACATGTAGTTATCAAAACAATACGGGTTCAAATTACCACGGCAGTGTATGATATTCATGGAGTTTATGGACCATAGGCAGATATTATTACCGGTATAAAAACGAATGATGGAGTAGGGCTATGTTACTAGTGTCCTGCGAATTTATATATGTAAATAATTCAACATTTTATTGATAAAAATTTCTAATAATTTATCCTAAGACTGGTTATATTTAGTTAAACGAGATATGAAATTATAGTAACTTTAATTTATTAGTAATTATAGGTACTGAGAAAAGTAATTAAGTCACATAAAATATTAATATGTTTGAGTTATTATTTCTACTACGTCCAGTTTTAATTATAAGATATTCAAACAAGTTTTTACATGAATTTTTGTTTATTAAAATTATTTTAAACACTGAAACATTGTTGCACAAAAATCAGTTTATAAGTACTTGGTTTTTTGTTTTTCCTTCAATTGTTTTAGCACACTTGATATATTTTAATAATGTTGTTTATTAGTTCTGTTATATTTAAAATATATATTTCTTTTCATTCATAAGAGTTTTATTTTATCTAGAGGGAAATGTAGATGTAAAATTGATAATGAAATGTTGTTCATTTTCTTTGTTTATATAATTTGAATATTGACTACTTGTTTGTTTATGTAATTAATGGAACTATGAAAATAATTAAAAATTAAAATATTCCATAATTTTTTTAGTACGTGTCGAATAAACTGCAATTTGATTTATGTACACATTCGGTACTTTATAAAAAATGAATAAATTAAAATGTTAATATCCAGCAATAAATGAATATATTTTCTAATGAAATTTCACATGAAATTAACATAAATTAATTTAACAGCAGCCGTGTTCTCATATAGAAACATACGCACATGCTGCCTTCCATCTTATGTTCAAAATGGATCAAACAATATTTACATATCTGTTCGGGACGCTTGTTCAACGTAAGCTGATGTCTAAAGGGTCAGGGGAATTGTATCACTGTACTTTGCCATCGGGCCAGTTGTACATCATTCCTCGAAACTTTCTACCGTACTATATATACACGTACGTCTTCTTGTATGTGTGTATGTTGGCGTTTTGGGTTGTGGTTACTAATATTTCGCACTGGAACGATTTTGAATTGCTTTAAATACTATCCTCTCAACTTTCAACATTAATATCAATTTAAATATCATCGTTATTATGTATTTATCTTACTTTATTGACAAATAACCTATTATATCTACGGAATAACTTTTTATTGCAATAATCATTCAAGATTGATTTCTAAGGGAAAGAAATAAGAAGCATAAATCATTAATTAAAATATTTCTTGTTTGAGTTATTTATGATTAAAGTGCAAAACGCAATACTATTGGCTGTGACATCATAAATGCTTATTTTAACTAGTTCCTAAATTATTGCTACATTCTAACGTTGTATAATTGTGTTTAAGGTTTTACTTTATTGTTAAAATACCAGAAACATAAAAATTATTTTACTTTGAAGAAGAATTTAAAATGATTTTTGTGAAATATCTTGAATCCAACGTAGAAATGGTACATAACTACCTATATTCTACATTTCGTCTTAAAATAATAAACTAAAGGTGTTTTGATAGCAGAGAGACCTATCTAAATATTGTTATATTTAGAAAATATACATATTTAATGGAAAAATTTGTATTACGAAACTTTTGGAATTTCCTGTTAATTTCACGTGAAGCCACACCTACAAGCCAGTATTTTCGCGCCAAAATTTTATGGTATAAATTTAAATTTTACGCTTTGGAGACAAAATATCATTTTTTAGATTACTTTTATAAATAATTATGACAAAAATAAAATTATTAAGTATTTTTTTTCAGTTTTTTATTATTTTTATTACCGTATTTTCATTAGATTCACTTAAAAAAACCATAGTTTTTTATTGTATCCTTAAAAATATTTATTATCACTCCCGGTGTGATTACTTAATCATTTCATATCTAATTTGAATGAAAATCTTTTTTTCGAAAGATGTTCTTTGTATTAATATAATAAAAATTGCAAAAAAATAAACTTGAAATAAAAGTTATTTAAAGATCTAATTAAAAGCTAGACAGAATTAAAATAAATTAATGTAATATTTAATGTAATGAATGTAATTCCTTATAAGGTTTAAACTGTAATATTTATAAATGAAGTATGGAAAACATTCTTAATAATTAGAGATAATTATTTATTTAATGATAATCATGTTCATCTTGTAACGTAATAAGTGTTTCATAAGTTTTTTTTTTAAAGTAATTAGTTATAAGGTAAAAAATTTGGAAAATGATAAAGATAGAAGTAACCGACTTGTTAGATATAATGTAAAACAGAACGTGGTGAACAACTGGACCTGTCTATACCACCGATACATGTCTCTTGTGTGTATATGTGTTATACGTCGTCCGGCACTTAGATCGGTCCGCAAGAGGGTGGCGACGACACGAGGGTAGTTACCGCTACAGAACAGAGTAGTAGGTCCTGCTATTCAGTCTCTGTTCTGTACTCCTCTTTCCTCGTTCTAGTGCCTAGTTCTAGTCGGTAGTGTGTAGACACCACTAGTGGAGACTTTAGATCAATAAGGGTCCTCCAGCGGCCTGCCTACAACTAACTAAACTGTACATTACAACTAGCTCGTATCATCCGATGGTCTTAACGTGTGGGAAACGGGAAAACCTGCTCTGGAAATCGGCTGATTTCTCTCAGTTCTGCTGTAGGGATCTCAAACTGGAATGTTTCACACAGATTCATATTGTACTGAGATTTCAAACAATTATATGTCTGTATACAATGTACAATTATAAATTGTTACATACCTTCACAAATTCTACTACTATCCTAACATATTTTTTACAAAATGTTTCGGAATTATTTCACATTGATATAACTACATTTCTTATCTAATCATAGTATAATTATTTAAATATTTGAAAAACAAGTTTAAATCATAAAAATTATATCATTTTATGTAATATTAATAAATTAATTAACAAAATTTTCCTTAAAATTTACAAATTCTATTTGCTATTAATCTTTTTTTTTTATATAACCTCTAAATAAAACAATTTTAAGTTCTAATTTAATAGTTAGGTTTATTAATGTATAAATAAATTTATATTACGGGTTTTAACTGGCAACGGAGAAAAAAATGTTATATTAAGTAAATATTTATGGCATTCGACACGACCTGCTCTAAGGGCGGACAATCCAGACATTTATCCGGGATGGTCAAACTAAAGGGCATTATTTTGGCTGTACATGTGCCAAAATATTGATATGTTGACTAACCAGTTATACAAAATTCTTGTTTTTGATTTTTATTTATAAGAAGTGACAATTTGTTTTTTATCTAAGGCGCCATAAATGCTAAAGTAAATCATATTAAAGATAATTATAAGTGTAAGATTTCAGAATTCATATTACTTATTGAAATTCAATATATTTTTTAACTTAAAAAGCAATGTATTGATAATTTCTTGATTTATATTTAATATATTGATACTGTAGTAATACTAAATAAAACTTTCGAAAACTAAAAATGTTTTTATTATTAACTATTTAATTTGTACATTTTTATGATTTAGTTGAACAAATATATTAATACGTTATAAGGAATATGCAATGTTATTTTATACACAACCAATTATTACCTTTTATAAACAGATTTGCTAAGGAATCATATTACTTTTTATTATAGTGCTTGTTACATGAACTCATATAAAGATTTAATAAATTTTGTTCGCATATCAGATAACAAACCCGTTTATTTTATACTTTTGTTTTTTATTTTTCATTTGTTTGTAAGTGTCGACTTGATTCAGACAAAAATATATTAATAGTTTGATTTCATATCGTTTAAATGAAAGCATTTGATGTAATCAAAGAATAAATATGAAAACATATTGTATTCATTAAATATATTATGAAAATATTTATAAATGCTGATAATTTATTCATATAAATTATAAAATGTTGTAATTTGTTTATAGTTTGAACGAAGGAGAAAGTGTAATAAAGCAACAATATTGATTAAATTTATTAAAACAGTATTAATTATTTTAAAGTTATAATTTCTCATAATTATATATATTTGATATTAATTAATTAGTTATAGAAAATTCAGGAATAAATCAATCATTGTATATGATATAAAGTTTGCATCGTATTAATATGTAGTTAAATATAATTATATGTGGAAAATACATATTTGTAAGGTTATTGGTGTAATTAAAATTTAGGTTTGGCTTTTAAGAAGTAATATTTGCAATAATTAAGTCATTTACATAAGTGTTGTTATTAATTTATATATTATATTAATTTTATGCTATTTATATTAATTTTTTTATGAAAACTAGGTTAACCTCCAATTTTTTAATGTTAAAATACACTTACATTTCCTATAAATAAAAAGTATAATTTCGAAAAATAACATATTGCTGTCAATTATGTTTTAATAATAAAAAAAATAATACATACATAACTGTATCTTTCATATTTATCATTTTAGCAAGTAAGTTTTAAAAAATGAAATGCAAATTATTTTATTTTTCACAGTTCTTAGGTATAAAAAATAGTTTCCTAATTATTTATTCATTATAATGCGACGTTTCAACAACGAGTCTTTAAAAAAATTAAATTAAAAACAAACATAATATATTATAACAACAGTTAACTATGATAAATGCTGAGAAAAGCAAGTGAACAAAACTTCAGTTCATGTATTACTATTAAAATCATTTGGATTTTGCTATATTTTATACTTTCCCCTATTATTCGAACAATATAAATCTAGTAGACTTAGATATTGAGTCATCTAGATTTCTTTAATATTCTTTTATTTACATGCTTATTATTAAATCAGCTTTTCATATTTTGTCTATTATAATGTCTGAAATATATTTTTCTACAGTCGCTATACAAAGTAGGTATTTTACGCTCTCTTTTGTTAACGCAAAATGTTGCTTTGCCGCTCTAGAGCGACAATGTAGAAAAAACGCTCACTAACGTTACCTACACGTTTATTACCTTCACAAGTCAATCTGACATATGATTGCTCAGTCGGTACATTACATAACCTAACAAAATGTCCTGCTATGTAAAATTTATTATTTTTTGTTATAGTGAATGACTCCATTGTGGCGACTGTAGAAAAAATCTTGTGTGTGTTTCGAGCGCAAATGGACATTGTCGATTTCGAGAGAATGCCGCGCTCCTAAGTCGTGCGGCAACAATCTCTCAATCGACAATGTCCCACTTTGCGCTCTTAATACACAAATAACTATTGTAAATTTTGATTAAAATTGTAATAGTCAAACCAATGTTTCAGTTTTTGGCTAGAAAATACAATTTTATTAAAAAAAGTCATAAAAAAATTGAAACAATATATAAAATGAAAATATTTATATTAGTATAAAATAAATATGTAAAAAAGAGTGTGAAAATAAAATAGAATATTTAGTAGTAAAGTAAAATGTAGGTGTTAAAATAAATTTTATAGACAATAAAATTTTATGATATGTAAATATTTGATAAAGTAGAAAATACGTTTATAAATGTATTCAGAAGTGATTTGAAATAGTATAGTAAAAGAAACGAAACTGACACCAGCAAAGCACAGCTTGAACGAACGTTTAAGAAAGTGGATATATCTTTCGGTAACATTTCCGAGGATAAGTGGACGAGAATAAACATGGTCATATAATATGATAGGAGTATGGGGTTGTGGCTGTATGGAATATGGGAACGTCTTGCTGCAGCCACCACAATCGGAATCCCCATTTACATAGTGTATTTGTTGGACGACGACGACGTTGTCGGTGGAGGCATCGCGGCGGTGGCCGAGGAGTTTCGTACGCGTACATAATGCAGCGCGTCCCTTGGGGATTTTTCGGCCGCGCGATTGGTACGTCGGAGATAGCCGGCCAAGATGGAAACGGGGCGATGGAAATCATCTTCGTGTTTGTTATGCATTGCTGGATATGTGGACACGCTATACATGGGTCCAGCACAGCTCGGCCCGCCGTATAATATTTCAATATATTCTTCTTTTAGCATACACTGATGTATTCTGCTCGTTCCGTTTCTCGGACAACGTTCTGAATGTAAATAAAATTTCGCGAAATTACTTTACTTCCTTTACGACATCATGAGACCTCTATATCTCATATCATTTTTGATATCACACCCTTATCGCTGAATAACCTGCTATAAGCCTTGTTTCTTTATTTTCCTTTCCGCGATGTCTCTCTATTTTTCTATATACATACTATATGTTTACGTTGCCCACTTATTTTAACTTACATATTTTATCTACTTCCATTTTTAAAATTTTTTCATTTGCGGTCAAAATATATTTTTCAACTAAGTTTTAATAATTCATATACTAATATTAACAACTTCTCATGCTCATATATAAAATAAGCAGCAATTATTATATTAAAATTGATATTATTTGATCCATTACAAAATATTAAAATAGTCAAAAAAGTTTTTCCAAACGTATTAATATAAGAAACATATTTCATCTCACAATCAGATAAAAGGTATTTCAGCGCTAAATAAAATAAAATTTACATTTCTTTTTTAAATATATATGATTCATTAGTTATAATATACAGTAGATCGCAAAAGTATTCGTACCCTCAATACTGAAAAACTAAAATAGTCATAGAAACTATAATTTGAAAATTAAAATTATGAATAGTATCATATTTTGATAAATGAAGTTAATACATAAAGTTAACATAAGTAAATTTTTTTGAAAATTCCACAGAATTCATTTAAAA
>CM008230.1:11816583-11833258 GCA_002278615.1 Pogonus chalceus | reverse complement strand
AATTTATTTATTTATTATAACAAAAATAATTATCATTTATTTATAAGTTGACAAACTGGCTTATTTAGGCCAAAACAAATAAAAAAATCATACTATGATAGAACTGAAATGATTTAAATATTAATTATTTCCGAATTGTAGGTTATAATATTAAATCATTAAAATGATTTAAGCATATATTCTTTTAGTTTATTATTTTAAAATATTAAATAATTATTAAATATCCCGTATTTAGAAAAAAAACAACTTTGTAAATTGTAATTATAAAATTGAACGATATAATAAATAAAAGTTCAAGAATAAGAAATTTTGCAATTCTTGCACGGAATTCAATATATATTCATTAAATATTAAATCATTATTTATTAACCTTTGTGAAAACAAAGATCATTTATTTATAAACCATTACACAAAATAATTATATATATTTAAGTTTTCGAGAAACTATAAATTTATAATAAACTTATTTTATTCTTTGTATTTGTAATATTATATTTTAATAATTATTTATTTTTTAAATAAAATGAAAGTATAATTATATAGAACTATAAATTCTATATTTAAAATGAAAGTATCTGCTCTGTTTTGTAATGAAACTGATATAAATTGTTTTTCAATTAATAAATTATCTGCTGATGACAACTGACGTATTTTAAATAGTATATATTTATTTTCAACATTCTCTTACAGTTAATAAAATCTCGAAGTGTTTGAGTCATTTTTATAAAAAAATATAAATTCTTGAATCCTTTTGTTTGAATTGAAAGTTTAAATTAATATTTAAAAATAAATATGGATTTTTAATATTTATATTTAATGTAAAAATATTATATACTTCTATTAATATTAAATTTTAGCTTACTTATTTTCCAGAAATTGTTTGTCTTGTAAATTTGTAATCAATATTTATGATTTGCCGTCAAAATATTTATTATATAGTTAAGAGTTAAAATGTAAAACATAATTTTGAATTCAAATAAAAATATACATATGTATAAATTTTAATACTTTTTTTAAATTCTTATAAGAATATGATGTGGTCAGTTGGTCAGTCAAGTGACTAAATACTTATGTAAGTTTTTAAATACAATTGAATAATTTTCAAAAATTAAATTAAAATCCACAACGTTTCACGAAAGACAAAAATAAAAAATTAACTTGTTATATGCATAAACCGTAGAAACCGATTAGAACGACAAAGCACGAAATCAGAAAAGACAGTTGTAATACTTGATGATCGTAATATCAGTCCTAAAAAAATTCTTAACGAAAAGCATTAAAAAAAATTATTAATATATTCATTCGGAAATGTTGCATGATATATAATAAATAAATTAAGGAAAATAAAATTGCATATCCTTATTTTTTTTTAAAATTACTCCCAAAATGTATGTGAATAATGTATAATTTAAATATTTCTTTTTAAATAATAACTCTTTGATGATTTGTTTTACAACGTTTCAATAAATATTTTTATATTTGCCTGTAAAGTTTCTACTTCAGTAACAAAATTGTATTGATAAAATACTGGGGCTTTATTTAATAAATGTAAGATTATTACATTATTATATAGCACCATTAGCAATAAAAAGTAGAATTTAAGTACAATAATAATTTATCTAAAAACCATCGCTATTAACAATGTATTTCGTTGTTATCTTATCGTTATATACGATACAACTTCAGTCAAATTTGCTATGGAGATCAAATAAATAAAATATATTCATATATTACAATTTGAACATGAGTAAGAAAATTTTATTTAAATAATAAACAAATAAAAACAATCAATTTAAATAAATGACTAATATTATGGATGTAGAAATGTCTCAAAATGAATTATATACATTAAAATTGCAATTATAACTAGTTATAACCCGAAGCGTCTTTGGAATTAATAAATTTTATCAATATTTCTTATTCGCTATGTACATACATATGTTATACATAATATTATTGATAAAATTTGCATATACATTTATATTGTAACATTAAATCATAAAAATGATATATTATTTAATATACCAGTATCGTAAAAAATATAATAAACTACATTAACATACAAAGTAACCTACCTTTTAGTTGAATTTGATTCACCGCAAATAGTTCACACACACTCACATTAAAAACTGATTGTATTCTATATGAAAACAGTATTTAATATAATATAAAAATTGCCTAGTAGCCGTCCGCTCAGACTTGTCCGTAACGGTACTTGTTAATTCTTTGTAGTAAATTTACTTATTTTTCAAAACAATTCATAATAAATAAATTTTGTAATACCAGGAGCGTTCAAATGTTTTTATAATAAGGGGCATTTGAAATAAAATTGTAGTTAAAATATTTCGATTTACATATATAGTTACATAAGAAAAATATCTTATAAAGGATTATAAAATCGAGTTAATATGTTTAAAGCTAGAGATTAAAATATTTTCATAATACGTCAGTTTGTAGTGATTTAAATTGTAGAGAAATTGAATATTACATGTAGTTAAATAAACTAAAAGGGAATTTAGTTTAGAAATAAATTTACATCTAGTTGGCTATGCCAGAGACTTTATAATTTCTTGAAACCATTCCACGGCCCGCCCATATCCACTAATCATTGTGACAAATGCGTTTCTTGTCTACATCTCTCTCCTTTGGTACTTATAAACAAATTGCTATGAATAACAAATGAACTGCAATATAATATTAAATCATCAAAGCATTGGAATATTTGTTTTTGTTTTTTATATCATTATTTGCAGGGAGTATTTGTTATCAATTTCTAAGACAGTTATTTTAGAACTTTCAATTTTAAACCTTCCGATTAAAGTCATACTAAACATTGGAGAAACGTATCTTAAAAGTTTTAGTTTAAATACTTCAAAATACTGAAACATATTTATTCTTCCCATATTATGTTTAGCTGTTTAAATGGTTAATTGAAGTAATAAAAATTAATTTCAAAATAAAAATTCAACATTAATTCAAAAATTACAAAAGTTGGACCATTTGATAAATCTCAACATAAATAAAAGAATTCCCAAAATTCACAAGATCTCAATTTCCTGGACATTGATTTCACAAGTTTTTTGTTTTACAAGACAGCAAAATTTTTCCCAATTATTCCTGGAAGTTACTTTTTAGGGCTTCTTTATTAGAATTTTGTCCAAATGCCATTTTTATTCCCAAGTTATCCCACAAATATTCAAAGATATTTAAATTTGGGGAGTGCTCAGTTGTTTTTAATCTATTTCGGCAATTATAACGAAGCATTTCTTTTATAATTATTATAATCTTGGTAAAATATAAAGCGGTCCAAAATGTTTAATTTTAATTTATAATTTTTTAAAAATTTCTAAATATTTTATTTTATCTATTGTGTTTTTAGTAAAATGCAATTTTTTTTTCTCTTGTAGCTGATATATTATTTCAGTTAACGATTTAATAAATAATAGAAAGAAACTATAATTTTTAAACTAAGCTTGTCCGACTTTAAGCGTGAGCCACTGTGCGTGAAGAAAGAAGTAAAAAATATGGAGACAATTTCTGCTTTATTTTTATTTTCGGTGTTTGAAATAAAAATGTATGGAATAGATTAGGTAAAAATTAAATCATATTTCAATATCTGTTTTATATATGTACATATATATGAATGTATAAAATAAAACGTTTGTTAAATTATAAAAAAATGGATTGTGAATAATGTTTTGAATATAGCTACAAATTTTATTTTAAATGACGATTGTATTGAATATAAAGTTTTATTTATATATTTTTTTGTTTTATTGCGTAAAATGTAAAAAAATACGAGCGTAATACTTATGTATTAAATGGAACAAATGCGTCAATATTTCAAAAAAAATTAAAACAATAATAATAAAAAAATAAAACAAAGTTGGAATTTTAAATACAATGAAAACGGTATTCATGAAAAATACTGGCCTGAATGATAAAACAAATCTTTTGTACGAATGAACACATTTAATTACCAACACATAGTCCATGCTACGCAGTATTTGAAGTAAATAACAGCCCATTATTAGCACGTAACAAAAATAAAAATACTTCCTGGGAAACACACTACCAACCCTTTGAAAAATGAGAGAAAAAAATACTAATTTATCGGACATTTCTGTAGCTCCTACATAATAAAAATGGACCTTTTGTTTTTAGCTTTAAATAATACCAACGAGCAGATACCCCTTCCAACTTACCAGTTGGCCAGTTTTAAAAAGTACAATAGACAATGTTTTATTGAATTATTTATATTGAAAAATGTATAGAAACGACTGCTAAAAATGAAATAATGTTTTTAAGAACAATCATAATCAAAGTGGCCCAAGTTGAAACACAAATGCACACCCTCTTTCCTTGGTGTTCAATAACGCCTCAAAAGTTTTGCATGCCCGAACCATTCTACATCAGAGTTACAAGAGTTGCGAACTCAACACTTAAATTGACCTCTTCTTCCCCACGGCAGCCAGAGAAAGCTTTTGTTTCTTTTTTACAGTGCTTTAGCCAACTTGTGGATTTGCTGTTTTTATGTGCTTGAAAAACTTTTGATTTTTATTCAATTTACTTTTTAAGTGCGATTTTAATTTTATTATCTTTTAATTTTATTTGCTTTTCTTGTTTTTCTTTTCTTATTATTATTATCATTATTATTTTCTCGCAGTGTACTACAACATCTAAATATTTGTATACTTACTTATTAAATATATAATTTTAATAATATAAAATATTTTAGAATTATAGTTTAAATATTTCAATTTAATTGACATAAAACAATCTCAGCTTCAGGGGTAGAGCATTTGCATTTCATTGAAAACACAATGGATGAAATGAAATACTTACAAATTTTTAAAAAATTATAAATTAAAATGAAAGATATTGAACCGTTTTATATTTTACTAAGATAACGATGCAAAATAAGCATCCATGGTTACAAAAAAAGTTGGGCAGTCCCCAAATTGAAATGTTTTTGAGCATTGAAGAAAAATGGCAATTAAACAGGGTTCTAGCAAAAAAGCGACTTAAAGGAAGAATAGGGGAAAGTTGAGCTATAATTTTCTAAGTAAAAAACTTCTGGAAGCAATGCCAAGGAAACCTGAGGCTGTGCGGAAGTCCACAAAATATTTATTTTGAAAATTCTTTTATTTATATTGACTATTATCAATTTGTCTCACTGTAAATAAATAATCTACAAATATAAATAAAATGAATTGAAAATTAGGATTACAACTCTAAGTGCAAAGTAGCTAAAAGCCAAGAAATTCGCAGTATCATGCAAGACCGTTATTGTTTTATTTATAGTCGACAAGATACAAGTGCATTTAGTTGAACCACTTAAACCACAACTGTGTGCGTCGAGTAACGGCCGTTAAAATCCCGTCCGTTAAAACACTATTTGTTAGTAGCACAACCTGCTGTTTAAATACAAAGTGATGATGTTTTCTCTATTTGTGATTTAAACCATATAAAACTAAAAGATTTTAGCGATTTACAATCAAAATATTTATGAAAATTTAAGATAGTTTCTAAACTTCAATTGTTTTTTGCATAATTAATTTTCTTTTTATAGGAACTTAATATATTTTTCCTTATTTAGGAATAATTTTTCTATTTAATTAAGCATTTTTTTGAATAGATATTAGTTTTAAAAAGTGTTAAAGTAATTTATGTAAAAATCTGTAAATTTAAAATTGCGAGAAACATCAATACAAAAGCTCTGACGTACGATTCAGAGTTGAGATGAAATCTAATGTGCACACTTTGTTTTCCCTGGTAAAGAAAAAGAACGGGACCTGATTTGATATTCGGAGCGAGTATCGTGGAGCCAGCGGAGACGTTGACTTGCTTAGCAATAAACGAAGACAAATGTATCTGTGAGCTACAGTGGCTCCACCTTTCCGTGGCCAAGCCTGACCATGCAACATAATATAGACTTTCGTTCATTTAATGTAATGAATTACCTTACCTGCGTGATATGTTCTATGAACAAATGTATCCAATTATACAACGATCTATTTCTAACTTTTATATATTTTTATTATAGCATGATTAACTTGCGAACTTTTCGATTTTGTATTTTAAAATTCTCAAATATTTCATTAATTAACTGTCAATTTAACGATTTGAATTATACGGGTATCTAGAATCCTATAATAATTATAGTTACAGGAAATAATGAGAAATACAATCAGTTAACAGAAAGATTCTTGTCGTTTGGAAATTTTAAAAATTTGGTTTTTTATTTGTACTGGATATTTGGAAATATTGTGGATTAGGCCGATTTAATGCTGAGCGTTTCAATTGAAAATTAATTCGACTATTATTCATATTGGACAATTAATAAAAGAGCCGTTAATTTTGAAAAGTATAGCAAGTCTATTTTTGGAAAAAAATAGGATAATGTAATAAATAATTATTATTCCAATTAAAGTTTTGGTGCTTCCCTTCCCTTTATAAAAAGCATTTAAAATAATACATCGCTTTTATAAACATTATTGAAAAATTTACATTTTCAAGATTCGACCAATATTTTTTAATTTTATAATACGGAAAAGTGAACTTTCTGAATTTTCAAAATAAACGCTTCAAAAAAGGGAAAATTTATTTATTTAGAATGTGATTTTTTCAGTTGAATAAAAAGTTTTCCATGTAATAAAATGAATATATTAAATTTTGAAAGACATGTGAGCTTGAAAGTAAATGTAATATCAAGTTTGATTAAAATTTTATTAATAAATATACTTATTACATTATATTAATTAGTATAACAGAATATCTTTCGTAATAAGTAGGTATATACATAAACAAGTGAGCTCATTAAAACATGTATAAATTCCAGTCCACTAACGAAGGAGAGACTAGCGCCGTATCGTCTCTGACTCCAACTGTGGTCTAAACATATTTCACATTTCGCGCCAATATAATTAACTTGACACAAACATAACCTCATTTTAGATATATTTTTTGTAAACATCGTCATTAACAATTACCACATCGCACTTTATTTTGTTTACAACTTGTTTATTCATTAGCTACCTTGTTTACTATGCGAATATGTTAATTATATTACACTAGATGCAAAAACGCTTACAATTTTACAAATAGTTAGGCAAACTTAATAGATAATTTAAAGGTTAAATGCGTTTTGTTTTATTTATTGTTATAAAACATTTTTAAAACAATTGAATTAATTTATGTTTCAATTTAATTGATATGTATGTATTTTATCTATAGCTAAACTGTATAGTCTTAGTTACATATTCGCGCAAGTAATGCACATATTAAACAGTCTAAAACTTGATGACAACGACCGACGTTGGATTGCAAGCAGATGGTTAGTGACGACGGTGACGGTGAAGACACGGCGCGGATCAACCGAATGTTAATGAATTGGACGCCAATTGTCAGCGTCGCTACACTAGTTTAAATTACCGAAACTCGTACCGCTTCGGTTATGTGTACGCGTTATATTTTACATAAAGTTTATATATTTTCAACTTTTAAATAAAGACTGACAACTTTAAATTTTATTTTCATTATATATAGACTTTTGTTTTTTTAAATAATCTTTTATTAATTTTATATATAATGACTTAAATTTTGGTCTTTGGCGATTGATAATTATTAAAACACTTAAAGATTTTGATGAAAACGCAGATTAGAGATTTTTTGGGTCGAACAATAGATTTATTTTTGGTAAAAATAATTTTCCAATCTTTTTTACAATTTTCTTTTTTTGCTTTTTTGTTTTGTTTTTGATGACAGGATTGCACAAAGGGGTAAAAGTGACATTATAGCTCGGCAACGAAGATTTACTGACACATATAATAATAAAAAATTGAATTGCTGCAAGATATTATTTTAATCAATAATCTTTTTTGTAATGTGTTCGAAAACTGAATAAAGGTATGAAAGATAGAGCAATACTTGTGCAACTAAATAAAGATACAGAAAAAGTGTTCGAAAACCAAATGAAGGGTTGAAAGATAATGCAATATTTATGCAACTAAATAAAGATCTCAAAAAAACTTCTCGGTGTCTTTTTCTACAACTGATACGCCTTAAAAACAAGATCAACTGAAAGGAGCAATTGAATTTCCAAATTCAGTTAATATTTCAAATATACCACAACATCAATTGATTTTTTTTTTTTTTCAAATCCAATGGAACCAAATTAATTGTGATAAGCCAATATGTGTCATTTTTCAAAATTAAGTAGTCAATTACATTTAAAGTATTTTCATCACAAAAGAATCTGTCTTTTTCGTTATTTATTGAACAAAAAAATTTTATGATAATCTGAAACTAAGCTCGGTTATCCTGATGTGTGAAAACTTTCAGATATTATTTGGAATATATTTTTTATCAATTTATTGTGCTTTTTAAAATTTAATATAATTTAATTTATAAATAAAATGAGAATGGAAAGGTAGTCCATAGGTTGTAACAATTTGCTAATTATATGTAGCAAAGTAAAGCATTTAGCAGTCTGTATCAATATCAATAGAATAGAGTGAGTAGAGGAGTACGCTATCATCATCATCATCGTCATCATCACAAAGAGACTGACATTCTATAAAGAGTTACACTTTGATGATACGCAACCGGGACGCGGCGGTGTCAGAGACGAACGGATGTAGAGCTGGGTTTATCATTCTGCGAATTTAGCGCGATCTGCATAATATCAGCGTGATCAGAATGCACATCACGTATACACCTAACCCTTCGCCATCCCTCGCCCTTCCATCCGGTCTTCCTAGAGAACTGTACGACGATTTGGTACGCCCTCCGCCCAACTAAAACTTAATTATAATTAATTAATGCGACTGGCACTAAGTCTATAGGCTATACGCTGTGTAATTAGAAACCTTTATATAAAATGAATACTGTTAATTAACGAACTAAAAGACATTATACACTGGCAGATTTTCAAAATAACTTAAGTGCGAATATAATTATGGAAATATCTCTGTACTATATTATATACTGTATATTTATACATATTACGTGTATATACGATTGTAATGAAAGTATTAAGTTATACTTTAGTTTGTTCTTGTAATATATACATATTATATGTATATGTATATGTATACCAAATTTCGTATCGTGTTTTAATGCTATTAAATACTAAAACCAATATTACTGTATTAAATTATACGGCTTCTTCAATTCATAAATAATTTTAAATGTAAAATATTTTCAAATTACTATTTTATACCGCTAAGATTATAATTCTCCTATTATTTATACCAAATACTCTTTGAATAATTACATAAATACTATAATAATTATCACAGAATTATACATATATTATATTTTCCAGAAATTTTTTACACCACTTATTATCTTTGTACATAACTATTGCTTATTTTTATATTATTGTTTTTCATTTGTTTTGTTCTAATATAAACAAGTTTAGACATTTAAAAACAACATTGTTAATATTACTGATATTACAATAAAACTTTTTTCGTCTTTTATTTATTGTTTATCTTAAATAAAACTTCGTATTAATTAACATATTTAATACAATTTTTTTTTAATTAATTATTTATTTAGATTTCAGCGAGAATATTTAATATACAAACGTATGAGTTTTAAAACTTCGTAGCTTGAAACTGTTATATTATTTTGAAAAAATAAAGATTGTTTTCAGACAATTAAATATGAAGTTCAATTTTTTATGTAATAAATTTTAATACTACAAGTTGTCTCAAAAAGATCGGGGTATTTCCGAAGTTTGGAAACCTCTCGAACATTTCAATCGCAAAATTTAATTCTTGAAGATGGTCTGTTGATTTTAATTCTTACACAAGCTGAATTTTCCTTCCTTATAATTCTTTATAAAGACGATTTTCGAACGTTTAATTCTTGACCCTTTTGGGACACCTTGTATTTATGTAAACTGGAAAGCGAAAAACTATATGTATTTATTTAAGTTTTAAAACCCTTGTGACGTCAAATAAAAATTATTTTTGTTTTCTGAAACTTTAAAGTCTTATATACCTGTTATTTAAAAAACAATCAACTTTGAATGTAAAAATGCGAACGGCCAAATTAGATTTAATATTTTATATAAGCTAATTATTTTTATTTAAATAGATGTGATAGTTGTTTTATAAAATGTCATGTCTCATAAATAATTTTTCCTGTATAAATGAAATGCAATAAAAAATAAAAATAAAATAACGGTAAAAATGATAAAACGCAGAAAATAAATCTTAAATAAGTATCAAGTACAGTAGTGAAAACAACCACAGAGAACAATATCCGTAATTAAAATAAACTCTTTCGCTAAAACTGTTGACTGTAATATTAAATACACACATACACAAAACTAGTTTCTGGTTGTCGTTTTCGTGCGACGAGAGTGCAAGAGAGATGGTAAACGGGAATCACAGGCAGGAAAAGGGTCGCTAAAGCAGGAATAGAAACAGCTAACAGTCCATCGGTAGCAGCGCCACGCGACGGCACCAACAGAAACCCGAATTTGAAATGTGTATTCTATTCTATAATTGAATCGGGCCATCAGAATGTTTAATAGGGAAAGCCGAGGCTTGCATAAAGCTTCAAGGTATGTGGTTATGCGAATGTGAACATGACCGCGATGACAATATCGAAAGATGCCTAGGTGGGAGTGAGACATGTTACATGCAAATGATGTTTATTCATCAACCGATAGAGAAGAACAGATCGACATAAGACCTCTGTTTGTGTACAGAGGCACAGCTTGCTATACACATGCATGTATACCTACATACTACATATATGCCACTCTATTTTACTCTATGTATATTATGTACTTCCATTTAGCACAATCACTACTTTGTGGAAACAATTGCGCACTTTTGTTTTCAGTTTTAATGCACCAACTTCTCATTTACATTTTTCATTATTTATTAATGCTATTAATTTTTACACTAATGCAAATTTTATATTAATTATCTGCTAAACTTTGCATTTATTTTCAACACGAAAGCATAATTATATTGATACATATTTATTAATTTTAATAATGAGGCATTAAACGCCATCTTTCTTACATTTACTACTTTTTTTAATCTCCAAGCGGGCATGTAAAATGGCAGAGGTCGCGCGTAATATTTAATGATTTATTGAATATTTTAGGGATTTAGAAAACCAATTATTAAACAAATTATTTATATCTTATACCTAGACACATTATTTTTGGATTAGAAAACTATTTGATGACAATCATTGTATTTAATTCTAAAATAAAATCAAAATTGTAAAGTCAAAGCTTGGTAAGATCGAGAAATAAGAAAAACAGCAGTTTTATCATCTGTCTGTATTTATCTTTGCATCTTCAGTTAAGAGCGCATTTACTTATTTTTCAATGGAAAAGTTAATTTCTGTTATTTAATTTTTCGATTAACTATATTGTCTTTATTATCTCTGCAAAACGGTTTGCTTGAACTCGATGCTCTTCTGCACTTATTTTGTGTTTAATCGTCACGAGTATCGTCTGATTTTAAACTTTCGTCAAACTTTAAACGTGTTTTTCTCGAAATGACATTTTTCGTACTGGGCGAGAGCAGAACTCAAAAACTACTAAACCGATTTTAATCTGGGGTTTTTTTTAATTTTAAAGGAGACAAAATTTATTAGAGCTTGTGCTAGAATCAGCCCTTTATATGAACATTAAAAAAATTGTCATGCACTTGAAAGTTTGCAGAAAGTGATCAAAAATCGACCACTTTTTAAGGAGATTTCCATTTTGTCAATTTTTAACAATTTGACCTCAAAGTAACACAAGCTTCAGAGAATTTTATCTAGATTTTAGTTTTTTTTTAGCCGATTTTGTAACAGATGACTGTGATGACCTGTGCGCTCCCGCCTGTGTACAAATGTCTGGCCTTCCACGCTCGGACGACCATTCACCTATGGGGCGGTACAGATTTGACAGAGACTTTAAAAAATTCAGAAATATACGCGAAACGTCATTAAAAATATGCTAAAAATTCGAAACTTATATCTTTATTCATATTCCTGAATTTAAAAAAAAAAAAAGTTTTTTAGGATTAAAATAAGTAAATGCTCCCTTAAATTATGGGCACATTCTTTTTGATAAGAAAATAATTTGAAATAATTTGTTGACACAAATCTTACTTATACTTAGAATAAAATCAAAATTATAACAACAAACAGTTTGGTAAGATAAATAAATAAGTTTCTTTTTTTTGACGCCCTAAGACATATTGATAAGGATGGAATATAGATACTTGTGTGCATAATGAACTGACGACAGGCTATTAGAGATGGAAAATACATGTGTTGAAATGAACGGTTTTATGATCGAAAAATATATAATTAAAGATTAATTATTCGTAATCAAATAAATCAAAGTGAAATAAATGGATGAAAAAATAATATTTTCGTAAAAGGTGCGTCAAATAAAGCTTCATACATATATATCCAAGTTGAACACTTTGCGTGTCATCATACCTATAATATAAACGTATTTTACATATTTAGACTATATATACACCAGTGTTGAATTTATTATCATTTAATTCTTAAAATGAAACCAATGTTACATTATATTCAGTTGGTATTTATATGATTTGAAATATGATACCTTTTTGTAGATTAAAATTATTTTCTTTTAATTATTTTTTATTTTTAAACGGTATAAAATAAATGAATGTTAAATTTTAAATTCATGGTAAAAATAATTTTGGTTATATATTTTTGAACATTTATTTAACATATCAAAAAGAGCATCGGTTTATATTATGGTAATCTTTAGTAAATTCGCATTTGAACATTATCAAAAATTCAATCTCTTTTTGATTTGAAAATTACCATTTAGCATTCATATATTTAAAGCAAACACCGTCGAATATTTTGTGTATATTAACAAACTTAATTAATCTCTTTAATGTTGTAACATTTTCGAATGTAAATTCAATGCGACACATTAACATATACGAGTCTAAAGGATTATCGAAAATGCTAATTAACTTCACGATGAATAATGAACTTATTTTCATACACAAGAGCACAAAGAAACGATAATTGAGTAATATCAGCACTCCATGATCACATAAATTAGTCGGATATTTTAAGAGGGAACTTCAGACGGAAATTTACATGAAAATTCCGGCAAAGATTTAGATTCACATGAAAATTAGCACTTTAAAGATCACAACCCTCCGGGGATATTTGGTTGGCGTTCATTCGTTTTTACATACCGCAACGCAACTGTATTTAAACCATCTTCGCTTACATACTTTTTTATATTTTTATTTTCTTGTATTTCTTTTATTCACACTATATATCTTTTTTTCTTTCTTTTATTTCACAGCTTACTATTAACTACTAGTTTTGTTTTACTTTTCTTAGTTATTTATTAATTTATTATTAAGTAAACCAAAGTCATAATTGCTACAGTTTTTATTCCTAAAATAATTTAAGGAACAGACCATATTTTTATTTAAATCTGAAAATTGATTGAAATTCAATTAATATTATATTTTGCTTTCTATTATTTTTATCTCAGACTGATGAAAAATAAATTAATAATTTTGAAAAGCTGTACCTACATTTTTATATAATAATAATTGCAATTAGAATTATAATTGTTTAAAATTTTTAATACAAAATAGTGAAAATTGTTATCAAGAACAGACAAGATATTGTAAGGAGTATAGCCGAAATATTTGATATAAATTATATATTTAAGTTTATAGGTAATGCAAGAAATGCAAAATGGCTCACTTATTGTCATTAAAAAATAAAGAATTAGTAGAAAATAATAAATCTTAAAATAATTTTGGTAATTTACACGAAATAAATTAAATCCTGACGTGCTATGACGCCACGAAAACTGCGTGACTAAGTTTTAAGGAACATGTTAAACCTGTCTTAAATCGGTCTTAATTGATAGTCATCACCAAAAGCGTATTAAGCCAATTATACGTTTTGCAAATACTTAATTATTAAAATTACACAATTATTTATCAAGAATTATAAGATTAATATTGACTATTAAAAAGTTTATTGCAAATGTATAGAATAAATATCTTAATGGGTAATAATATGTATGATGGTTGATATATATGACAATTTGCATATAATGCAAATATCAAACAAAACGGTATGTCCACTTTATACATTGATAAATCAACGCAATACACGTGGGAACCTCTAATCTATCTATACAAGTTCAATGATTCCAATGTATGGTGCTGGTGTGGTGTGTGTGTTTGTGTGCATGTATTCCCTCTCAGTGTTTCCCTCACAGTCAGAATCAGTTCGTAAAACGTAAAACACATTCAAATGACGTGTTCACTCACTCAATCTCTTTCACACATACAGATATATAAATGAGCGCGTGCTTGCATTAAATATTATATACATATATGTACGCATGTATATGTAAAGGCAGCAGTAGAAGCAGCAGCAACATATAGTTATGATACTGGTTCGTAGGTAATGTCCATCGCACATTTACATCTTCACATACGACAAGTAGTGGTGCCTGGTGTTGATGTTAGCTTTGGATCGGCATGGTCATAGCTATAGCTATATCGTATACGAAACGAACCCTTGAGTTCCTATGGTCAGATCGGGACGCGGTGGGAATGAGTAGTTTCCAGTGTTGATGAGGGTGGCTGAGCCTGGGGCTGGCGGTGTTAGACGGGGGCGGCCGGCGAACATTAATATTGCGAAATGAAGCTCATTTGCATTTAAATAAGGTATGCTGAAGTAGGGTGGCCAGCACGACGGACGGACGGACGAACGATGAGAATGAGCGCGGTGCGGGCGGACTAATTACACTAACTATACAAAGAGCGTCTCTCTCGGTTGTCCGGTGTCCGGTGGCCGCGGGCTCCCGCAGCTCAGCGACGCCAACCGTCCGGACGCTATAGGCCAGTGGTGGAGAATAGAACGGGTGCTACTGGACCCACCCTCATTTTCCTGTTTTGGAATGGGAAAAAGCCTACGTTACTCTATTCTACACTGGATATATCTAAAGTCTTAGAATATAATGATTTGCGTAGGATATAATTCATTATCATTGTTATTGTAATTAGAATTTTATGTTTTGTCTTATTAATAGCCTTTCATATACGTATATAGGTGTATCCATTTATTATTTTTGTCCCTTCTCGTATTTATTAATAATATGACTATTGCGTATTATATTCTTTTGTTTCATAATAACAGCTTCTATACATACATATATTTTTTTATTTGTTTGTACATTTCTATAAATATAATCTGTATTTTAATGATCGGCACAATATTTTCACAAATACTTCTATCCAATATTATATAATATTTAATACCACCTCTGCAAGTTTAAAACTGTTACATTTCAAGCACTCTCTAATATTTAAAATACTTATTAACTAATTTTTTGGCAAACTTCAGTCTTACTTGATTAATATAAGATTTCTTCCTAAATATTTCACCAAGGCATGGCAAAAAGAATTTTTCTTAAATATTTTTCAGTCATCTTTTTTATTTTTGTGCTTTTAGTTTTTAACAATTGATAATTTTAGCATCTTATTTTTGTTTTTAACTATTTCTGATTATGATTAACTTTTTTAAATGTAAAATAAATTTTTTAATATAATTACTACAACAAAAAATCATGCACATAATTGTAGATATAATTATTATCTTAAAAAAAAGCTTCTTACAAAATTTTTGTAACACGTATAGTTTCTAAGATAATTGAAAATAAAAAAATGATTCCACCCTTATTTTTAATATGGCGCCAAATAAGCATCGCCCCCCACTCCGAAAACTCAAATTTAAGCTTAGGAGTAAGTCTTTAATATGATAAAAAAATAAAATTGCTGCCTACCCAAAATACTCGGTTACCCTTTTTTTTGATTATTTTACTGGTTTAATATGTATACTGTAATAGAAATGTAGTTATTTGTAAATGTATGAATAAATAATAAGTAATGAAATTAATTAATCTGTTATTGTAGTAAAATAAATTAGAAAATATAAAATAAAATAGAATTAATAATAATATAAGTGTCATAAATAATTTAGAAATACAAGAGAAAAGTTTGTCTATGGTACATTTAAATAAAATGAAATGAAACATAAAAAATTCATTGTGCTTACATGATAAAAGTAATCCCTTGTACACATACAGAGGCGAATAAAATGCGAGGAAAAATATAAATGCTTAGAATGTTTAATGTTTTTGTATTTCGTATGTAAAAATCAATTAAACGATTAGTAATTCTGCCATTATTAAATATGTTTAAAAATTCAGTACACGTTCATATAATCGGACAAATACGAAAGCTAGAAAGAGATGGTATTACAAAGGATATATGGAATTTTATTAAAAACACACTCGTCCCTAAAATAAAGTGCATACATGCAGTCATAATAGATATACGCAATCCAATATACAAAAATGAAAATATAATTGTATAAAAATTACTTTTTTTCCTGTTTTTAATTATTTTATAACTGACAGAGAATAATATATAACCATTATATCGAAAAAACATTCATGAATGCATTTACATTATAATAGGTGTTCTTTGTACGCTCAGAAATAAATCATTAGTCCATTAATGAATACTGCATTTTCATCATAAAAATATATTCGCATTTTTATTATTTTCCAAAATAAAACGCAAATTGTATAATCAATTTGTGACTGCATATA
>CM008230.1:11798172-11811933 GCA_002278615.1 Pogonus chalceus | reverse complement strand
GTTTTTTTTTTTTTTTTTTTTGTTATTTAGGCGGTGGATATGCGCGGGTTGGGTGGGCGGCTCGGTAAGAGGGGTACGCAACACACAGCACATTCGAATCGACGAATGTAATTAATATTTACGTTATACAGAGAGACAAATCTGTGCTTTATTTTCAAACCGAGCGTACAGTCGTCCGCGAGTCAATATGACATGTTTTCTTTCAATTACAGCGAAAAAATAATTACAGAGGAAAACATTAGATCGGACACAGTATATGTATTATAAACGTATGCATGTGTATGATATCACGTGAGGGAACGCCAAGGGGAACATACTACCCAATAGATTTGAGAGGTAAGTTGGGACGGGAGACGAATATCAACGGTAAACATTTCGAATAATATTTTTTGCGCAAGCAATGTTGTCAGTTGTTTTTCTTGTTACTAATTAAAAACGGATGAACACAAAGTGATGAATTGGAAATAATTTGAAATGTTTTATTTTTTTTTAACTGGAGACCACAACCGTTCTGTTGACATACGAGGAGAAAAATTCACAATACGTTTACGTTATTTGAAAAATTGAAAAATGGAAAAGAAGAAATATTTCATTTTACTTACCAAATTTGTGTAAACATTGGTACACGCACGTTGTTAAACAAACGAATTTTATACATCGCTGCCGCTTGAGTTTGGATCGAGGCATGCTGGATGGATATGGCACATATACGCGTTACATAAATACGTGCATACATACATTTAAATGTTTACGTGTATGTGTATTCACATATGTATGTATATACGTACGTGTATATGAGACCTGTCGACACTATAATATGGACGCAGATAGGGGAAACGGTAAATCGTCCGCGTCAAAACTGAAGCGTTAGGTACATAAATACCTAAACGAAATATTATTCACCCCGCGATAAATTTTTACACATTTATGTAGGTTTTATAAACACCTAATTTTATTTTGTAAATGGACTCGCATTTTTTACACACCATCATTATAAAATATTTTATTTTTTAACAAACAAACTTTTTCTAAAATAACATTTTACGAATTGTATACTAATCAAACATATTGTCTTACTTGTAACGACAAGTTCAATTCGCCAAAGCAAAAAAAATATTCTTGAAACTTGTTAAGTTCGTGGTGTAAGACTCGTTCAAGAGATTTACTTTTCAATCAATAAAGATATTAACTGTATACAGAAAACCCATCAAGTTTTTTTTTTTTAGTTTCTATGTAATTTCAAATATATTTTAATTTATTAAAAGTTGTTTAAACATTCTCAACTTATCTGTTTGAAATATTAAAATTATTTTAAGGATTAATTGGTAACAGGATTAGAAAAGTTGTGTAATATGAAGTTGAGAAATGAGGTTAGGTCTATTATGATAGTGACTTTATTCAAAATACATAAAAACCATATTGCCATTAGTTATAATTTCCCGTAGTGTACAAGAGAATTAGAATTCTCATTCCATTATAATAATAACTAATTACAAGCGACTTAAGTTTGGACAGCGCTATCTCATATATTCTTATTAGCGGCGCAAATTAATCTGGGCGCAATATACACGTTACAAATTGATCGGACTTGGTGGAGCACGCACTGTTACTGCCACCATAGGCCAGTCCGAGTCTGGATTTGTGATAGTGTGCGAATTGCGAATGCGTTTGCTTATACATCGTTGGCGAGCTATGCAAATAACCAGCGGTTATACAAAACGATAATGTAACTCTAATGTAAAACTGAATCTATTGTAATTAAGTTAATTGTGTGTGTGGTCTAACCTGTTACGTTTCATACATTTACATCCGTATATATTGCTCTCTGCTACCTCATTCGTTCACTTGGAAAGAATATTCTATGTTTTACATTTTATAATAACTACTATACACTACTATACACTTTCAATTTTAATCATATCTCTTATATTTTTTCAATAAATATATTTTAAAAAGATATAAAATTGTTTTCTTACCAGTTTCTCTTTCGATTCCTTTTGATTGATCTGAAACGAAAATATTTTATTAAGTACTTATAATAAATGTATTTTTTTATTATATTTTTTGAACATTAATTCGTTATTCAATTTAAATAGCATAGATTCTTCTTAATGTTACAAAATTACTTTGAACAATTCGCGACAGTTAAATTTTTAAGTTAAAACAGAGGCTCATTTTAACTGCGCGGATCGCTGGGCAAATGTGAATTTGGGAACTTATTTATTTGCGATCGAAAAATAAAACCTATTTTTTACTGTTTCGCGCTATAGACTCTTCAGAAGTCTTAAGCATTTACCCAATTTGATCATAAGAGACGGCTCTTTCGACAATACGTTTAAATTTCTAATTGTTGGTAGAAATTCTAGAATATAAACTTTTAATGTAAATAATAATATGAAATGAATAAAATAATCTTTACGATTGCGGTTGTATATTATATAGTTCGTTAGTATGTAAATAGACATTAATACTGTGCTTAAATGTAACGTATACGTGTTGACACAAGAAATGTAGAGGCACAGAACCACAATATATATTGTAGAGCAGTCGTCAGATTAAGGCTATTCGCAGGTCAGTGCCATTGTCTACACAACCACTCAATGAGCCTGAAATGGTGCTATACACCGTACTAACTCACTCTATAATGGCATCTAACTAAATTTATTTCGTGAATATACGCACTTTGGTCTTTGGGGAAGAATAAAGATCCTAAATGCCTATTTAAGATCACTACGAAATCATAAATCCCATGACCAACATCTCAAGATAACGAGAATTTATTTACACTTTGTAAAATGAAATTGATAAAAATGAAACTTCCACTCAATGTGCCTCATCTAATAAACACTATTTAACTATACCATCTAATGGCTCATAAATTTAACAAAACTTTTTTTCTACATATAGCTATAAGAACTCTTCCTTTACTTAATATTTTAAAGCAAAAAGTAAGTGTAATTTTGAGCAATGTCACTTCTCCGGTTTCGACCCGAAGATTTCGGGTTTGAATAATATTCTTCGAAAATCCGCGAAAAACTTAAAACCAACTTTTCGATTTAAAAAAATAAGTAAATAAATTACTATTTGGCGATTGGCGATAGTGTTTTAATTGATGATAATAGCTCTTCATTTACTTGGAGAGATTCAAACATAGATTATGTGCGTGTAGCAATACAGAAATAATTTTGAGTTAATAATCCTCAAAAAATTGTCGATAATTTTGAAAAAGCTCAAAACTCATGAGTTAAATAAATTAATTAGTAAAATATTTTCTGAACTATGAACTATGAAAATTTGATTAGTGGATGAAAGGAGTAAGTTTGGCTTACCTATAGTTAAAAGTAAACTGAGTATCAAAATAAGTTTTAACATGAATTTTCGAAATTTTGGAAATTCCTTAATAAAACAAAACAACAAGATTTAATTGAACATATTTTGAGAAAATACAAAATATGAATTAAAAAGAATTAAAAAACAAAATTATTTTTTATTAATATTGTTTTCATAAATTATATATTTATTAATATTTTTTTACAATTATATGTTCGAATATAAAGAACTTTAAGTTAATTATTAGTAATATTTATTGATTTATATTAATTTAAAGTTGTAATTAGCAAAGAAAAAACTCTGCATCAAATAAGTAGTTTTCCGGAAAGAAAAATGTTTCTAGATTGTACCCAAAATAATTTTTATTTATTTAAACATTGTTTAAATGCGAATTATATTTCTATTTTATTAAGTTTTCCATTTAAATGTATTATGAAAAGAATCACGCGGATTACAGAATTAAGCTTTTCACTTTTCTCTTTATTATAACGTTGTACTCAATGAATGGATACAGCTATTTGCATCGCTCTTGAGGGAAAACCGTTAGAAAAATGCGGTTTATAATTGATCATCTTTATTTTTTAAATTAATTGTTTCTTTTTTTGAGTTTCTTTTTCACATGCATTTTATAAAAAAATGTGTTTTAATGTCTGTTTTATTAGTCATAATTATTAATTGCATGTTGGTGGTTATTTATTGGCAATGATATAATACGAATAATTTATTTGTTTCAGGAAAGTGATCGTGAAAGTAGTGTAGGATCACCTGAACCAGCGTCGACAATGGGAGTCGACGGAGTTACAAGTCTTTATCAAAATCAACATTTGCTTATGATGAATGCAGCGCTACAAAATAGATCAAGCGGTGTGAATACGGATCAGACATCAGATCAACTTGATCATGCTAAAGTTGCAGCTGCTGCAGCAGCCCATCTAAACGGAACTAGTAAGTTTTATTTTATTTCATTTATGTTTTATATTAATGGTTTATTAAAATTTATTCTAATTTTTAGTGGCAGGTATGTTAAACCTCCAAAATTTACAAAACTTAGCGTCGCTCCAAAACCTGCCACAAGTAGCTTCCCTAGCGGCTGGTTTACAGAGTTTGCAAAGTAATTTAGCTGGAAATCAAGCAATGAATAATGGACCATTGAATTTAAGCGTCAGTGCCGCAGGTATTTTTATTAAAATTTTAATTCATTGTTTTTCTTTATTCTGATTATGTTTTTGTATTTTTTTAGCAACTGCACCTACGAGTACAAATAATGGCAGCAATTCTAGTAATTTGTTAACAAATGCTGTGAGTAATCAGACAAACAATTCTCTCCCATCACTACTCGCTGCACAACAACCGATCGGCATGCCGCAGTTTATTCTAGCTTCAGGCCAACTAGTTCACGGTATTCAAGGAGCTCAGCTTCTCATACCAACTTCGCAAGGTGCCTAACAATCATATCTTAATATGTTATTTATTTATTTATTTTCACATTGTTATGCATATTTGTAATAATATTTCAATCAAAATAAATTCATAATTATTACTTGTTATATATGTTATTTTAATGTTTTTTTCAGGAATTGCAACTCAAACAATTCTTACAATACCAGTAAATCATGTAAATAGTAATGACCAAATGGTAAATCTAGCATTAAATAATGGTCAAGTAGTAACAACATCATTAGCGAATTTACAAGCAATGGCCCAACCACATCATTTATTAACATCTGTTGCAAATACGAGTAAGTATATAATTTGTTTTTAATAAATAATAATTAAATTATATGTATGTATATCGATATTAATGATATGTTCTTATTCCCCAGTTCCAACATCAAATAACAGCATAGCATCGGGTTTAATAAATCCTTCAACTTTACCTCACTTATTAAATACTGGACCGACCAGCGCTCAACAATTAATATCAGCTCTGCAACCGCAGATGTTAAACACGGTACCCCCGCCTCCATTGCTAAACCCTACACCGCCACAACAGATGATGCAGCAAACGCAACAGAGTTCAACGCAAAATCCACCACCACCCCATCGCACCACAAATGCACACACTCAAAATCATCATTATCCCGAATCAAAACTCCATCCACAATGTATATCAGTATCAAGAACTAGTTCATCGGCATCGACGAATTCTGCATTAAGTAGTATAAGCAGGTTAGCAGCAACTAATGGAGAGATCACAATCACTACATCGCATGGACCAACATCTAGTCAACATCCAATAAAAGCGCCATCGCCACAGAATTTATCGCCCACATGTAACGATAACTCTACAGCGGATCTCCTAGTTGATTCTCCCAGTAAGTAGTTTTTATAAAAAAACATTTAAAACGTCATAATTTTTGGTTTTCTAATATGATAAATTACCCTCGCGGTAAGTCTAATTAGGGTTAATGATGCATTACTGTTCTTTTAATTGATGTAATCATTGAGTAATTGTAATGTTTCATTATTATGTTTGATTATAGCCACGCAACCAATGACATTAACAACTAAATGAAAAATAATGAGTTTAGCAATTAGTCAATCAATATTATATGTATAAATATATGAAGGCATTAATTTCTATTTATAAATGTGTAATTAATATTTTAGATCAACCCACAATCAACCAGACAAGCAGTAACGTTGTTGATGGTATCAATCTTGATGAGATTAAAGAATTCGCCAAAGCGTTTAAATTGCGGAGATTGTCTCTCGGTTTAACGCAAACTCAAGTTGGACAAGCACTTAGTATTACTGAGGGACCTGCATATAGTCAGAGTGCAATTTGCAGGTAATTTATTAGTTGTTTTTTTAACTTAATTATGAATAATTTGTATTTGCCATGTGCGTTATTAAAATTAGTGTTTGCCAGGACATTGGACATACAAAAATAAAAGTGACATGTCATATTGTAATATTGCTGTGACAAGTGCCGTTTTAGTAATGTACATTGGTGTGGTTCTGTCCTCAGTGCCCTGGCTTCCCAGATGTACTGTGCCGCGCAGCTCTCGTCCCAGCAACAAGCCATGTACGTGTTACCTTTCTATATGCATACATTTCTTTCACATACATTTAAACATACATCTCTGATTAGCATCAAATCACTAACTGACTTAAGTTTGGAATTTATTCTATTATCCGATATTTAGCAGGTAGATCTGGAGCACTTTTATTTTCTCGAACTTTTGGCGGCCAGGGCATTGGCATATGTATCCAGTCGACATTTATATTACTAATTAATATCTATTTAATTTATTTGTGCATGAATATCCATTATTAATTGTGACAAACGCTTCGATTTATGTATGTCAATGTCCTGTGCCATTTATAAGAAGGTCTAAGCAATTTCATAGAAATTATTCAATTTTATTTACAAAGTGCTCCTCGATTTTATTTAATATTCATTAAACATATTACTGATTATTTTTTTCATTTAACAGGTTTGAGAAATTGGACATTACACCAAAGAGTGCACAGAAGATTAAACCAGTTCTTGAACGATGGATGAAAGAAGCTGAAGAAAGGTTGGTATTTATAATTATTACCTTTTAAAACTCATTTCATTATACATTTAAATAATTCAATGTTTAAACATTAAAATATATTTTGGCATGAATGTTTTAATAAAAAGAAAAAGTGTTTCACATTCTAGATATAAAAGTGGCCAGAATCATTTGACTGACTTCATTGGTGTTGAACCGTCGAAGAAAAGAAAAAGACGGACATCGTTTACCCCTCAAGCATTGGAGCTTTTAAATGCTCACTTTGAAAGGAATACCCATCCATCAGGTAAACTTTAATTTTGAAATAAAAATGAATTGAATTGAAATATTTGTTTTAAATATTTAGGAACAGAAATAACTGGATTAGCTCATCAATTGGGTTACGAAAGAGAAGTAATAAGAATATGGTTCTGCAACAAACGTCAGGCGCTCAAGAATACAGTTCGAATGATGTCAAAAGGAATGGTGTAAACTAGTGTACCTCTGTGATTTTAATTTACTGACTTAAAAAAGCTGACGAGGCTGTTTCGTTTCACGGTGATTGAAGAAGTACCGTGAAATCTTATAAACATATCTAAACGCGTTCTTTCGCAGACAACCGTTTATTGAAATAAAAGACAATGATAAATGTGGACAATTTAAACTCATTGGACTGAAATTTTTTTCTCATGTTGTCTGTGATCCCTTCGCTCTCGTATACGTATTGTAAAGATAAGTACTAATGATTTAATTTCATGACCAATTAATGTGATGTGACATAAATTGATAATGTAATATAACAATCGGTCGTAATGACAAGTACCATTAGGTGCAAGTATTTCCCATTTATTTATTATAAATGACCGTTTCAGTGGACGTATTATTTAATGATACCCACTTAATTATTTATTTTGTGTTAATAAAAACTGTGCATGTACATTATGTATAATTTATGGATGTAATCCAAACAGTCAATATAATAAGTGATGATTTCATATTATTTTTAGTATTTATTTAATTATTTCTGTATTATTTATTGATTTGATTAGTATGAGATGTTATCTCGATATGAAACCAAAGTTCCTATTACAACTTTTAAGCAAAATGTACATATTTAGGTAATTAAGTACATAAGATTATATTTCATAAATAGAGTATTTGTGTCAAAAGTGTAGAAATATCAGTGTCAACATAAATAATATGTTATAAAAATTGTAAAACGTTCTTACTGTAGTATTACCACAAAATAAAAGATTCATTATTGTAGTATATACATCAGACTTTTCTTTTAACTTATACATATAGCAAATATTTATTGTTTCATATATAAATTTGAAACTTAATATAACCTGAACTATTATAATATTTCTAAAACTAATAATTTATACTTACATTTGAAATTAAGTAGATTCACATGATTTGATAATAAACACTTAACTTTTACACTTTATAATATAAAGTAAAACTAATTATTATATTTGTATTTGCCATAAAATCTTTCAAATATACAGAATACTTATAATAACTACCGCGTAATAACGTTTTGTTTTGAAACATTTTGAAACTATAAAAAGGTTATGTTACACCACAGTAACAGCCAATAGCGAAACACTATTTTCTATCTCTGTTCCACTATCCTAAAATCTATTCACTTCTTTTTCTAAAATTTTGTTTGAAAGACTTTAAGCAGTAGAGGTGGTAAAAATTCTAGCGAAACTCATAACATGTCTTAAGTCACAAAATGAGTTACAGCCTGCTTCAAATATTAAACATAGTCATACAACTTATTGTTTATAGGTCATTTAAAACAATTTTTAGAGTTTTTTAATTCTTCAAAACTATTTTAAAGTTTTTTTTTAACTAAATTTCATACAGTTTTGGATTGCTATTATTTGAAACATATTTCATTATATAATTTAAAGCACAAAAACTGACACTATAACATAGTAAAAAATAGAAAATAAAACTTTTTTTGTCTTTCTTCCAGTGGTTTGAATTTTACTCACATAATTTTCTAAAAATTTTATTTAAAAGATTTTAAATCAATTGGATCAGAATTTGAAGTTGTATAAGCTATATTCATTAGTAAGTAAATGAGTAAGCAGTCATTGCTTCAATTTCTGAACCAAATTGTACTAATAGCCGTTTAGAGGTCGATGTATCTAAAGTGAAAAATATATGATAATATCCAAATATTTATAAATTTATTTAAAGTATAAAAAATATATTACAATAAAAACTTAAGTAATCAATGAATATCATCGATAATATTAAAGCTATCACAGTATTAATCAGCAACTTCGCCAGATTTACCTTTTTCATTCGCACTAACCAATTCAAATTTACCTTTTTTTACTTTTAATGTGCGATTACTTTTAGTTTTATATTCCATATATTCAATAACAGTGTAACCACAAACACCGATTAACAATAAACAAAGAAGGATATAAAGTTTAATGTGTGTACATAAATAAGGACTATAAGCATATGCTATTACAGAACCAGTTGCTTCCCATAAACGGAAGTTGCTATATGATGCTTCCTCTTTACCTGGGAATAGAATTCCGCTTAAAGCTGGAACAAATGAACAATACGAATTATTCGCGTCAAGTAGTATTATTACTAATAACTAGGTAAAGTACTTTTAATCCTATTTGTGTTAATATTATAGGTAGGTACAAATTGTCAAGTTTCATATTGTTACAAAATTGAAAATCAAATTTCTTTAATTTACATATATTAATATTATATTCAAGTATATTGTGTTAAGCTTTTATGAGAGCAATTAAAAGAAGTATATCTTTTCAAAACACAATTTGATTAAATTTTTTTTAATATATTGCCAACCTTTTATGAATAATAAATATTTAGAGTTTAGAGTAAGAACTATTAAATTAAAACTTAGTAAAAAACATATTTCTATTTATAATTTATATTATTATTTTATTTTAATCAATAATTTTGAATATACGTTTTAAGTTTTTGTAGATATCAAACAAGAGTAAACAGATTAATGCAGTAGAAATAAATATTTCAAGATAAATCATTTATAATGACGATTTTCTTATTTTTGTTGCTAAATTCTACTTTTCATTGCTGTTTGTCGTGCACTTATCTGCTAGCTTTTACAATTTATCATACCNTTTCTAAATAAAAATAAATATTATAAACAAATAAATTAATTTTAGTTTTTCATTAAAAAAATTTAATTTTTTTTGTGCTCGTCTTTATTAGCGGTCTTAAATATTTTAATTGTTGTAAATTTTTTAAATGATTGATAAATTGTAAAATAAAAATAAAAATGAAAGAATTCTTAACTAAAATAGAAGCAAATTTTGATAAAATAATTTTACATTTTTTTTTGTACATTCAAAATAATTTTGTAAAATTAAAATATATTTTCATGTTTATATCCCAAATTTAAAATATTAAGGTATAAGATGTTTTTTTTTAAATACATCTTAAATTAAATATTAAAAAGATAAGTGAATTTTAATTATTTCTTTGAACTGAGTTACAAATTTAAGTACAAGATAAAATTTTTACATAATTTACAAATTACTTAATAAAAAATTTTTAAAAATATAATTATAATCAAAACTAAGCTTCTATTTTAAAAGGAAATTGTGTTACTTTTAATTATGACAATATTAATATTTATATTAAAATTATTTAAATAATAATTACATTGTTTATACTTATTAATTTAATAATTTAACAAAAAGTACTTACCATTGATTTGAACAAGCCAGACAGCATCAGCGATACCCCATAAACCAGCCATTAAAAAGTACATATATCTCATCTCAGAATCGGGTCGCCAGACAAATAAAGTTATAATAATACAAACATGAAGTATCATAGCGAACACAACGACTGGACATCTTCCAGTTAATTTCACAACGCTTCCAGTTATAATAGCTGCAATTGCATTTGCAACGCCATAGCATATCATAACAAAACCGATGTTGCTTATACCCCAACCACAAGAAACATATGACTGTAAAATAATCAACGTTGATCATTTGTTACGAAAACATTACATTTTAACTTGTCTTACCGCGTTGTAATCGGCTGCTATAAAAGCTTGTTCGGCGCCAATAAACATTGTTATTGGTAGCATTAGTATTTGATACGGATTTTTTAAATGTTTTAAAGTAACAGCAAGCAGCTTAAGACCGGATAAGCCTGTGCCGCTTCCTTCTCTGCCTTTATTGTACCTAATTGTTGATATTCAATGAAAATTAATACATAATTTTTATAACTATAAGTGTTTTGTCATATTTATAAGAATTATAAATGTAGTTAAAGAGTTTCCAAAAGTTCAAATCTGTTTTATCTAGTGTTTTAGTGAAATTCAGTTTTTATTTTCGAACTGTCTAATCTTTATCATTTTTTGAAGATCTTTTTTGGCTAATTTGCAAATTTATTGCTATCATTATTCTTTTTTATTAGGTATTGCACTTTAGACCGCTGTTTATGAATAATGCTTTCAATTTTTGACAATAGTTTATCTTTTAAAAAAGAAAAATATTTATGCTAACCTATTTTTTAAATAATTATATATTTAATGTTTAATAAAAACTTCAAAAACTTTGACATATATAATATGTTAAATTTAAATAAAAACATAATCTTTCCGCCGCTAATATCACCACTAAATTTACGATTTTTAACAAAATGTTTGATTTATACAAGTTTTATATTGTTGTTGTTTTTATTTAATATTAAAAATATTTAAAATATTTGCTATTATTCAATATGAGAGCTGTAGAATCAACCAATGCTTTCCATAAGTACAGAAATATGTATAAGTACGTACATTATTTGAATATGAGAAAATGCATAGTATATTATATTAAAGACATGTATAATATATATACGCTTCCCCTTAATTTTATCTTAAATTTATCTAATATATAAATTATATTTTATAAAATACTTTAATATAGCATATTCATTTAAAATAATAAAAAATATATGAAACTATATAGCCAGTAATTAAATAAGTAAAGAAGTTTATGAAATTAAGATTAAAATTTTAAGCATTATTTATAAAAACAAAACAATCTTCAGTGTCGTAAAACTTTTACAACACTATAAAGAAGAAACTACAAAGAAGGAAAAACTTTATTTTTAACGATGTACAAGCTATGTTTTAAAGCATATGACAAAACTTATGTAAATAAGTTTATATATTTACAAAAAGTCTCATTTTATCAGAAACTTTTTAAAGTTATTATAACAAAATATGTTTAACGAACCATGTTAGTTACTAATTAAACATTATGTTTTAGTGTAATTGAGTATATTTAGTAATTCAATAAGCAATTGGATAATTAGTTGTTGATATTACGTATGAAAACAATATAATGAGCAACGATCACTATTCATGAAATGCATCTTTATATGTATATACAATGTACATACATACATACGTACATCATTACTGAAATATTAATAAATTTGTATTCAGTTAATTCGATAAAAATTAATATCAAGTTTATTTTTTATTTTATCTTACGTTGAATAATTAATTCATTATATTAATGACAGTTATTAAAATAATTTATTATATTAAACAAAACAGCAATAAAGAAAATCATAGCTATCTATTTTTGATAAATAATTTTCATATTGATATAATAAATACGTAATAAAAAGTGATGTTTCTATTTAAAATAGGAAACAAAATAGCATGAAAATCTTACAACTATTGTAAGACAAAATTGTTTACCAAGGACAAACATAAAGTGTAACATAATGACAAATGTTAAATTCAAATCTACATTTCAAAGTTGCGAAGTTCCATTTACTGTATGCTACTTGCAACAAGCTATTGTTAGAAACAAGGTTTTTTTCGAAAAGAATAATGTCAAGTAATTCATTTTACTTGACAGAGTTAGATGGTTTCATCTTTTTACAACTTACCTTGACAATGAGTCGACTCCGAATGCAGTTATGAGACATGCTGCAATCATGCATCCAAGATAAATTCCAGAAATAAGCTGGATTTTTTCAGGTGCAGGTGGCTCTAAGTTAGGATTTTCTGCAACTGTTACTCCAGGACAGAAATTTGCACCGCAAATATCTTCTACATTTTTTATTGTTTCGTTAAATATTGTTGTATTCATTAAGTCATACGTATCACCGGAAGATAAAACTGGAATGATTTAATTAAAATATTGCATTTAAGTAATATAAAATACCTGGATAAAGTCTACAATTAGTTAATTTTGCTAAAACGTTTCGATTTAACGATTATTTTCTTAATTTACTAATTCTACTCTCTAAAATTGAATTAATGAAATTTTTACTAATTGAAAATGTGACTCTAAAATTCACTGGAAATTAGTGATTTTGAATTAAGACCACTAATGAATTAGTGAACTTCTCACTTATTGATTGAATCAGTCAAATTTTCCACCAACTCAAAATGTGTTTTTTCTACTTATTCAAAAAAAGAATTTTTACTAATTAATATTGGTATAATTTTCACAATTTTGAGTTGTGAATATTCACAAGTAATTAGTGACTTACTAATTCGATTTAATAAATAAAAACTTAACCAAGTGTTTTATATTACATATTTACAATAAATTGTCTCAAATACCAACCATGGTATTAACTTTATATATGTATTTCATTGTAATAGAAATATGGATTAATAAAATAAAATAAAATAAAAATTTAGTCTAAGGGTATCAACTATTCAGGAAATAAAGATTTTATTCTTAATAAGTAATACATTATTTAATTGTTTAACAGAAAATTTATAAAGTTTATTTTTGTATTTATGGAGAAAAGTGAAGGTTTAATTCTGAGCATGCAAGTAATTTTTTTCTCAAGGTGTATGAAAAAATTCTAACGACCATCAGTTATAATTTGTTTGATTAATTTAAAATTTGATTTCATTTAATTTCTAAGTAGAAATTTAAAAAGTTATATA
>CM008230.1:11726539-11745182 GCA_002278615.1 Pogonus chalceus | reverse complement strand
TTTTTAAACAACAAAATGAATTAATATAAATAATAGAGATAATAGAAGGAATAAATACAAAAAAAAATTAAAGAAACTGAATAAAAGTATATTTAAGTAAATTACATTAGAAATTGTTTTTAACAACTTCGGTTGCAACGACGAACCGGTTTGTCCAACCGAATTCACTTTTCTCCGTAAAAAGTTGTACTGAAGTAGCATCGAATACAACAACATCGGTTGTTACGATAAATCGATTATAACAACAATATTTTTGTTCGAACTATTTCGTTCATAATAACGGATTTTTTTTTGTTGCAACTGTAATTATAGTCTTTAATTTGTAAAATAAAACTTCACGGTTTTAGGAATAATCTTATTAGTATCTTTTGGAATAATATATTCTGCAATGAGTTTGAAATAAGAATAATTTAAGTCTTTCACACGAGCTCTAAGCCTGTATTACAGTATTATGAGAGCAGAATAGCCATTCCAAACATGTTACAGACTATATATTTTTTTAATAATATAAATGAATTTAAACAAACATATCAAAAAAAAAAGTTTAACAGATATGTATTTCAATTATTAAAAAAAAAATTAAAAATTCCAAATATCCCCACTTTCATGTGTTATTACCCGACTAGAAATTTATTTAGGCTTTTCGAAAAATATATTCGGACCGAATTAGGCTTTCCAAACTAAGGCAAGCTTTATTGAAACCTTGCCAGGTCCATATGAGGTAAAACAATAATTGGCCTACCGAAAAAATACCAAATTCGGTTGTAGTCACGAATGTTATTGGCATTGCCAAAGTCTGGCATACCATTGGAATTCCTGACTTGTACCAAGTAACAGTTACCAAGGCTTTTTGAAGTTAGGAATGATGTAATCGAATGTAACTAGGAAATTCTGTGGAATTGCCTAACTCTGGCATTTCTTTGGAATTCCTAACTGATAACTAGTGACAGTTACCAAGGACATGCCGAAATTAGAATGATTTAGTCGAATATAATTAGGAAAGTGTGGGGCATAGCCTAACTCAGGCATATTATTGGAGTTCCATATTTGCACCAATTAACATTAGCCAAAATTTTACCGAAGTTCAGTATACTAACATCGGCCCGACTAGAAATTTATTTAGGCTTTCCGAATGATCTATTCGGAAAGAATTAGAATTTACAAACTAAGGCAAACTTTATTTAAACCTTTTTAAGTCTACTTCAGGAAAAACAATAATTGGCATACCAAATAAATACCAAATTCAGTTGTAATTACGAATGTTATTAGCATGGGCTAAGTTTGGCATACCATTGGAATTCCTGACTTGTACCAAGTAACAGTAACCGAAGATTTGCCGAATTTTAGAACGATATACTTTTACTGAATTTTTACCTGTACAATTTAGTTACGGAAGCTGGCAAAACAACTGCCTTAAAAATGAAAATATTGAAAATATCGCTATCAAAATTTAAAAAAAATCGATTTAATTACACAAATCTTTGTTTTTTTTTCTTTTTTACCAAGAAATTTTGTTTATAGCAAAGTTTTTATTTATTATTATAGCTGAATTCAACTTTTCATTGCTTGTTGTTGTGCATAAATTTGATCGAAAATTCTAACTATATTGTTATAATCTTACATTAATTAAATTAAATCTCAGTTTTTTATGATTATAATATGATATTTATTAAAAGAAATATTAAAAACTAGAATAGTGTGTAACTACATATTGAGAAACTTTTTTAAATAATTAAATAAATTTAAGGGTGTATATTTTGAATTTAAATGCGATAATTTTTGTTTTATTTTTCATTTCATTTTTTCAGTACTGAAATAACGACCATCGATTTTGATGTTCTCGTGCTCCGTCGTTATAAGCGATTATACTGTAGTATACATATATATTTACCCATTATGTAAAATCGCAATAAATCATCAATGCATAAATTTATGAAATATATTCTTTACCTTACAGTAAAACTGTATTACGAATCCCTATTAATAACAAAGTATTTACTAATATTAAAATAGCGTGCTTTTAAATTTAATTCTTATAATCTTAATTTTTTTTGGATTATTGGTAATACATGAATTAACAACAGAAATATAAAAATTGAAATGAAAGTTTTTTGGTTAAATAAATAATATTAAAAAGAAAATAATTTTAATTTATAGAAATGCAAATATCTTAAATGTGTTTCGCACTGTATTTATACCGATTTAAATTTTCTCAAATAATCAAAAAAAGAAAAAAATAATAAACAAGTAGTGGGTAGAAAACAAAACAATGTTTATTTATTTAAAACATTAGTAGAAAGATAAAATTGTTTGTAATGAAATTATGCCAACAAACAATAGAGGAACAAACAGAAAATTTATGTAAAACATTTTTGAGGACAACTCGTACTTTGAGAGGTCATATTATTCAAATATGAAACAAAGTCTAACACATCAAAGTTATTTACATATTTTGGTTGTAAAAAATGACGAGAACAGTAAGTGTTAAGCTGAAACTCCAACAAACAGTAAGCGCCCTTCAACCGACGCTACTGACGGCCATGATGGTGTCGTTTTCATAATTATTCTGGCTGTGTAAGGGCGCCTAGAGTCTTTATCTGGTACCCTCTCAGTGTCGACAAGCAGGCCCGCCGGATATTATCGAAATAAAATTGAATTGAAGGATTCACCGCAAGCAGGATTTCGCAGGGATTTTATGACTTTGCGTGTTTGGAAAAACCCCTCGTTAAGACTGAATATTTTAGTATCGCCGTTAAATTTTCTGTTACGAAAATTATTGTAATTAGTTTAATTTTACGAGGAGAACTTGACAACGGATTCAATTCAAATTCTTACTCGAATTAGTTTATTTAATGATATTCTATTAAGGCTTTTATTATCATATGCAAAACGAACTTCTAATTAAGACTATTTTCAATGCTTATTCATAATTAACTTTATTCAATTTATATTGTCTTTTTTATCAAAGTACAATTTTGTTTTTGTTTTATATGTAACAAATTGATGCTGTTTCGTAAATTTATAGTCCACAAAACATCGCTATAATTTAAATGAGTTTATATGTATAAGTATCTCATCTACTAAAGTATACTCGCTCTTTTAATTACATTAACTGAGTTTACTAACTGCTACTAAAATAGCCGCTTAGTGGTTTTAGTCTGTATTATCCTTACTAAAACGAGGCTTAACATTTGATTAAACATATCTTGCGATTCTAAATAAACTATATATGTATTTCGTAAAATATGCACGCATATATAATATATTGTTTTTTTTTTCTCTCTAATACTGTAACAGAATTAATATTATAATTGTATAATTTTCAATTATAGAATCCCGAGTCGAAATTTAAAGCCGATATTGCTCCCTTTAGTTCAGAATAGAGCCTGTTTAGAGCCCAGTAGACGGGAATAGAGCCCATTTAGAGTCTAGTTTCCACACTAAAGTGATAAAAACGGAAATTTGTATCATTTTGGGGCTTAAAGTCGGACCTAATTTAACATGGGAATAGAACTGACTTTGAGCCAAGAGGTCCGACAGAAATCTTACCTTAGGAGGCTCTATTTAGGTCTTAAATTTCGACTCGGGATGACAACTTTCTTTAAAACTATGCGGAATTATTCTTTTGTCAGTGATGAAATAGCCACACGAGGCAACATCTAGTTACTAAAAAATTATAAAAATACAACAATGAAAAATAATTATTATAATTCTTTTTAAATTATTTATAATTTTAGTACAAACTTATAAATTTGATTGTTTTGGAAAAATATATTCAATCAAAAACAAATATTGTGTCAAATAACCTTAAAGTAGTGAAATCTAGTAGTTGTTTTTTAATTATTAATATATATATATATATATATATATATATATATATATATATATATATATATATATATATATATATATATATATATCTGTCAAACTTTATTAAGAGTATTATTTTTTTTGCTATATTTATAGTATAGAGAAATTGTTATGCATTTAAACACGAAATTATTCAGCATTATCAAATTTTTGTATTTGTGAGTTGTTTTTGGTTTCAAAGATAATTTTTTAATAAAATATTTATTGTTAGTAAAAAACTGATGTAGTCTAGCATGTTTTATATTATTTTTATATCTGATTAATCTATAATCATAGCTTGCTAGTAGATATATAACAGAAGTCTGATAATGGCAGTAATTGAGATGCATAATACACTTAATATTTTTATAAGTTGATGGCATAAATCATAGTTGTCTGGTCAAATTTATTAATTTTTTAGATTTCCTGAAAAAACCTCACAAAACTGTTAAAATGTTGCTTAAAAAAAAAAACACTTGAATAACTAAAATAATTATTTTAATTTATTAATTGTAATTTACTAACATAATTAATTTTTTAATAAGCAATTCAAAATATTATCATAGTGTAGACAAGTAACAAAAGAGTTTTTGCTATAGTTCTACCATTAAAAATCTATTCACAATATTCTCTAAAATTATATTCAGAAGTACCTTGAGATAGCAGAGGTGGTACAAAGCCTAGTTGAACTCATAATATGAAACGTGCTCTCTTATTCACATTCATATATAGTCCAGTAAAATAAGCAAAAAAAAGGGATAATTTGTTATCTACAAAAAAGTTTCTCAAAAAATTATTTTATAACTCTTATATATTCCAAGAGAATCTAAAAAATCTGACTTCATCCTTATTTTCAAAAATGCGCCAAAAAGGCATCACCCCCCATCCCGAAAACTCACACTTAAGCTCAAAAGTAAGTTTCTATATAATAAAAAAAAAATCACTGCCTTAAAATGTACGCTTTGAAGTAGCACTTATTAGACTTTTTATTCCTTAGTTGCTCCGTTTTTAGGTACAAAACGCATCAAAATATAATAAAAATCATATATGTTAGTATACCATATTATTTACTGAAAAAGGTCTATAAAAAAGCTCAGATTCATATTTTCTATAATATAAATAGAAAAAAAGTTATTACGCTTAAAGTGCATTCATTGTTTAATTTTACATCCATTTTTTTATAACTTTTTTACTATAATTGCTAAAAAGAAAAATTGTAGATAATATTATTTTACAAAAAAAAAAAAAAAAACTTTTATTAAATTTTTTATAACATTCATAGTTTCCAAGATATTCTAAAAAAATGATTGCACCCTTATTTTCAATATTGCGCCAAATAGGTATCGCCCCTCACCCCGAAAACTCAAACTTAAGCTTAGGAGTAAGTATATAATATTATAAAAAATAAAATTGCTGCCTACCCAAAATGCACGGTTAAATGCTCTATTTACTGGACTAATATTTATGAGTGATAATTGACGAACTAGAATTATACCACCTTTGGTGCTATAGTAACATATTCTTTATTGCTCGAGCTCCTTCAAAACACTTTTAGAATTCCATAACCCTGATATCATTATAAAACTAAAAAATATTATACTCCAGAAACAGCAAAAAATTAATTAAGTTTTGTAGTTCTAAATATTTTCACAGTTAAATAAAATATCTTTTTTTATAATCAATGAAATAAGTTATTTACATATATAAAATGATTTCAAAACTTTAATCGAATCACTTTTATATAATATTAATAACTTTCATGTGAAGTCATTATTATTATTTTTTTAATATTTTATTTAAAAAAATACTTAGTTTTAAAGAAATAAATTCGACTATTTCTATACAATTATTAAAATATTTTCAACTGTAGTTTCTTGCAAATTTGTTTTTACCTGAGTTGTATATTACATAAATTGTTATGAAAATTGTAAATATAGTTAAATATATACATTTGATATTTACAATTTAACCCGAAACTCATTATCATAAATCATTTTTATATGAATTTTCTTTTATACATGAAAAACACAAACATTATCAACAATCAAATTTTCCAAAGACACACTTGTCACATAAGAATAGTAAATTAAAAGAAAGTTACTTTAAATAAGTATATTTTAAAAGATATACGTTGCAAAATAACTTTAAACTGTGATAATAATAGCATAAATATATTAGATAGATTCTAAAATATACAAAGTGTCCCAAAAGGGTTGGGGTATTTCCGAAGTTTTGAAACCTCTCGAACATTTCAATCGAAAAATTTTATCGTGGAAGATGGTCTGTTGGTTTTAATTCTTGCACAAGCTGAATTTTGTAAGGTTAAAGATGGAAATCCTTCCTTATAATTCTTTGTAAAGCCGATTTTCGAACGTTTAATTCTTGACCCTTTTGAAACACATTGTATTTGTGGAACTTAAATGATTTTTAAATTTTTTATTCAAATAAATTGAAATTAATTTATCAATTCACTAAATTAAATAGCTAAAATCTTTGTTGAATATATTACCTTATGTTGAAAGCATTTTTCAAAATAAAAACTTGTGTCCATGATATTTAAAAATATCCCTCATTATTGTATTAAAATAATAATAAATTAATTAAATAATACATATACATATAAAAAAGTTAATAAAATTGTTGAATAAATTAAAATTTATTTATGAATGTATTGTTAAATATTCAAAATGTATAATTCTAAAACTAGTTTCGTAACAAGCTGCATCACTTGAAAATCTTTCATTAAATACAAATGTAGCTTTCAATTATATTCGTCGTTTTCATTTTGTAAGAAGTAAGTTTCATTTCATTTTATATACAATACATATTCCGTAAGCAATGTGCGCACAAATATTTAAATTGAATGATAAAATTTCTCAATCTAACCAACAGTATGATACAGACATCGCACAGTTATATCAAAATGCCTTGGTACACATATATCAAAAATGAAAAAGATTCTTTTAAATGTATCTACCTGTTCTTTTGTCAATTTCCCCTTCTACATTTACTTTTATATTTGTACGTATCTCTACGAACAAATATCATATAAACTTTACGAAAAAAAAGAAGAAAACAGAATCGAAAAAAATGAAAATGGAATAAATATGATACATATGTAGTTATTTGCTTAATATCCGGGTATTTCAGACATCAAACGATCAAATTTTCAAATGTAATACAAGTAAATAAAGCAAAAGAAGCTTATATTGACATTACGTGGATTTATATCATGTGTGCTTTCGTTTTTAAAAATTTTCCCTTGTTATAAAACATGATAAAATCAACTTTTTATTTATATATTTTTGCTTTTACTAATACTTCTTATGCACACTGATTAACTAAATCATACCTGATAATGCAGCTGATATTTAAAACTAAATATGTTGACTAAAACTGCAATAAACATAATATTGTATTGCTATAGAAGCCTGAAACAATGTAATTGTATAATCATTCTACGTTTACATGGTACTTTTTACCGCAAAGTGAAACATTTTGTGTTCCGAAAAAACCGTTGTTGCTATCTATGTACACGAACGCTTTGTAAAGAAGTAACCAATGTAAATGAAGCCTGTTTAAATTACATAAATAATTATTTCCACAGTCGCTATACAAATTAGGTATTTTGCGCTCTCTTTTGTCAACGCCAAATGAAAAAACGCTCGCTGTCGTCACCTACATGTATATTACCTTTACAAGTCAATCTGACATATGATTGCTCTGTCAGTATATTACATAACCAAACAAAATGCCCTGCTATGTAAAATTTATTATTTTTTGTTATGGTGGATGACTCATTGTGGAGACTGTAGAAAAAATCTTGTGTGTGTTTCGAGCGCAAATGGACATTGTCGATTTTGAGAGAATGCCGCGCGACTTAAGAGCGCGGCAACAACCTCTCAATCGACATTGTCGCACTTTGCGCTCTTAATACACAAATAGCTATTTCGAATAAAGTTGCAACGTACTCTACATTATTAAGAAGTATGTCAACTAAGCTTTAATAAGATGAAAAAAATAATAACGTATGTAGAAGTAAAATATCTGCTGTTTTTATTAAATTGTAGTTTAAATTGTTTTTTAAATTTTAAGTTCCTAAAGTCGTTACTGAAAAATTACTAAATGAAGATGGGTTCTCACAAACTAGTTTACTTAAAACAGATTTTATATATGTAGTTTTTGACATATAAGTTATTATTTTATTCCTTCGGATTTTTTTTTTGTACTTAATTCTCTCAATAAAATAGATTTTTTTATCTTATGTTGAATATACCTACATTGAATAAATGTTTTAAATTTAATTCATGTATTTTTTAAATTATTGACAAGTGTTATTTGACGATGTTTTTTCTAACAAAAAATTAAATATAAGTTAAAATTAAGATAATTAACCAAATTGATGAATTCAATGTGACAAACAATTTGTGTAGCATTATATCAATAACCTATATCTATTGATTTATGTTTGAAAATTATACAAAATCTAATTTTAAATTATAATTGATGGTCATGAAAAAGAGTAAAGTGAATTTAACATTGAAATGAAGATTATTAGTATAGTGCTTACATTATCAGGATAAAACTATAACTTTACTCTCTAAATGTATAAATAAATATAACTTATTTATTAAATATCCATTTTTAAAACTTTGTTTTCAAAATTGTTAATAATATTTAGTTATTTGAAACTATTAAAATAGAAATAATTTAATAGATTAGTTGCCTTAAATGTACATTTTCTTGAATATTAAACAATAATTTTAATAAAAATTATTGCTTATAAGAAAGAATAATGAAAAATCAATAAATTGGTCTTTAATCAATTTAAACTAGTCTTTTAAACTAACACTTTCATCAGTTTTTTTTTAGCACCCCAATCTATTTTTGGTCTGTCTTTTCAAACATTACATAATATTCTAAAAATTATTCATAATATTTTTTTAAATTAGGTTCTTTACCTTTTCAGCCGATCTTTGATTAAACTTTTTTTTCTTTTATAGCACTAGTATCTACAACTCAAACTCAACCAGTTATTACACTCTAGTTATTTAGAATTAAATTATTGATTACAACAAATATTTGTTATTCAGTCAGTACTAATGTCCGTAATTGTTATATCTGTGAGAATAAACAAAGCACCGGAAAGCAATTAATCATGTTTATAAGTAAATAAACATGTTAGTATATTACGATTTAAATGGAAGAAAATGTTAAATATTCATGGTATTTAAATTTACCAATATTAGCATAAATCAAATACACTCACACATTTTATTTATTTTTGTTAAATATTTCAAACCTCACCTTTTAAATTTAAGTTACCTTTTAAGAAATATATATTTTATAAAGTTATTAATAGATAAAGTAAATATTGTACTATTATATAAAATATTGTAACAGTAATAAAACAAGTAAAAAAACTTCATTTTTCGTATAAAAGTTTATCTTCAAAATACAAAACCAATACAATAACGAACTGCGTTGCTTAATATTCAATTTAAAATTACTTTCCAAGTGAAACTTTCTTAATTAGCAATGTGATAAAAAGTACATTATCAAAAAAAATCATTGATGTGTAAGACTTTCCAAAGTAAATCAAAAGATACTTAAATTTAATGAAAATGACTTCTTTTGTTAATTTTAATCACGAAACGGTACATAAAATCAAATACATATAAAAGAAAACAACAAAATAATAATCGTTGTTTTTATAATGTTATATACAGACTGTCTCAAATTGCTTGAGTTACACCATTGGGACCTCGAAGAAATAGAAGGTAGGAGACCGGTTAAATAAGCAATATTGTGCAGATTTTAGTAATTATTTAGATACCGTTAAGAAATATTTAAAATTTCGAACATCGCAATTTTTAAAAAGGCAAATAACTTTGTAATTTTAATAAATATGAAAAAAAAAAAAAAAAACGTTTTTAATAAAAGTAAAATGATTTGATACGAGAAATGTAAAAATGGCGTCAAAATCAAAATTGCGGTTTCAAAGTTATTTCAAATAGGCACCATATTGTATTTCTTTATAATTAAAAAATTTTGGTTCTTTGATGACCAATACTTCAATTAAAATTTATTAATGATATTAACTATTTAAATTGAAAATCAAATCAAAGACACAAAAACAAATGCAGGCGAATTTTATTTTGAAAATAAATAACTCGGAAACAAAACAGCTAAAACTAAAAAAAAAAAAAAAAATACTATAACAAATGCTCAATACTATATAGAAATTTAAAGACATAAAAATATTTACTTGATGACTTACCTTTTGTGCAAAATGTAAGAATGTGGTACCACCAAGATAGCGCTCACAACACTAAAAATGTTACTAATTAATTCAATTAATTGTTTTTGCAATAGAACCATAGTAACGAATACATCCGATTCATGGCCAGTAAGATAACCAAACTTAACGTAGCTTGTATTTATTTATGAGGCACTGTCAAAGATACAGTGTATAGAAGTAATAAAATTTACTGTAATGTAAAGATGTATGTGAATTAAAAAGTATTAATCGATATAAATTGCGCAACTAGAAGTCATTGGCAGTATTTTTAAATATTTTCGATTATATCTATTTAATAATGACCAGAATGTTGAGCACTTGTTATAATTTATTGTTTTATTTTTAGTTGTTATGTTTCCGAGTTAATTATTTTCAAAATATTAGTTTTATTTTACATGGTTTTCTGTAAACAGCTTAAAGATGGAAATTTTATTTTTCTTGTATCTTGAAACAGGATTGCCGTGTATCATTTAATGAACAACTCTTGTATTTAAATATTTGTCTTAACTTTAATAGGNTTGACAATATACTTTAAAAAATTATATTGTATGATGTACAACAAAATATTTTTTTGGCTTTTTAAAATAATATAATATAGTGTAGAGCTTTTTAGTTCCAACCTAAATAATTTTTAACTGGATCAAACATATAAAGAGGGACTAAACCGTACCATCACAACAAGGTCGCGCTCTACTTACAATTAGACAAGGAATCCTCTTCAAGCTAATCTGAGAAGACATTCACTTACCACACACTCAAAATTTGAAATGTACCTATTCAAATCTAACAATTTTGATATGAATACAATGTTAGTTTCAGTTACTCTACCACACTCTCTCATTCAAACATTTAATAATAATTACACCACACATATAAAATAAAAAGTTAATAGTTCGTAATAAAAAAAAGCATCCATTCATTCAAAATTTTTAAAATATGTATATGAACAAGCAAATGGAATGAACCGCGAACACAAGTTGCCTAAAATTCACCTTCCCCAACATATAGATACCAGTCATAAACCGAGCCAACAAGGGTCTGTTTTTACAACCGAGTGACCTGTAGAAAAAAAAAATCATGAACAGTACCTTCTTCAGCTTGTTCTTAGAAGATTATTTTAGACGAACTTAGGATCAATCCTTAAAACAAAACTAACCGGCCGGAATGAAGTACACAAAATGCAGGTCTAATTCCAACACAAAGTCTATTTTTCCAAAACAATTTGCCGATTTGGTTTTTTATGCAATTGATAACTTGCATTAAATTATTTCAAAATTGTTACTGCTTTTAATGAGTTTAATTTAATTTAATTTTGAAAATACATTAATATCAAAAAGAAAAAAAAACTGTGATACAGATTCAAACTCATGCATTTCAACCATACTTAGTCATATATCTTAAATTGATCTTCCCTTGATTGATGAGTTTAAAACTTCTAGATGAAACTTGCTCTAGAAACATAAAAACAAATATTTGCAAAAATATTGTATGCAATGCGGAATCTGTAACAGACAAAATAAAATAGTGTTATATATTAAACATTTAAAATAAATATAATGATACCAGAAAGATAAAAAGAAAAATATTAATTTTGAACCTGAAACAGATAAAGCAAATGAGCACAAATCGAAAAAATATTTAAAATAATTACAAATAATAATAATAATATAGCTGAAAAAAAATATTAATTTCTATGAAATTAAAAATGATTATTAAATGTTTCTCATTTTATTTTACTTACAAATAAAATTGTTTTACTAACAGCTAAAATAAACAAAAATAATTGATATATAAAAAAAATCAATAATTAAAATAAAATAAAATAAAATAAAATTGTAAAATAGAAAGCTAAAAAGAAAAAAAATTAAAGTTGTTAAATAAAACTGACTATTCTTTCTTGTTTCACCTATAATAATGATTATATAATTAAAAGCTGATTTTTTTTAAATATCAATTATATCAAATCATTTTTCAAATATATATTTTTTGTAAGAAAATAAAATTTCAAATAATAAATCGAACACTTATCTTAGATCCACGAAGAACTAAACAAGCACTATTACACTTCACTTATATTTTTTAATATTGTCGGAATCGAAACCGATGCTAACAGTTTAAAAAACAACTAGGTACTGACGACCTTTGATTATATTCTTTCAAAATAATAGAATTCCTAGAATAATTTTCGGGTGTTTGTTAATAATTGGCGCTTCTATCGAACACTGAAATATCAACATTTATATTATTGTAAGATTCTTGTTATAAAATTAAAAAAAAAATTAAATCATTATTTTGAAAATCCAGCTTTTAACGGTTTTTATTCAATAATATTTATTTATAAAAGAAACTATCTTAAAACAAAGATTTTTATGGAAATTAAATTAAATATATCTTTTAATTTTAGATAATAAAAAACTACTTGCTTTTATGATTTACTATTTTGTATGAAAAAATTAAAAACAAAATTTAAAAAAATATAATATTGAAATATTTTTTTTTATTTGAAAAAACTCTATAAAATGTAGATACATATAAACTTTATATTAGTTATGCATTATCATATTTAGAAAATTTATCATATAACATATTTCTCAAAATGTTTTAATTTTTGGACATTGGTTTTTTTTTCTTTTTTTTTAGAATAGATATGTACTTTTATGCATTTTGGTATCAATTAATAAGGTGTGCCCAAATGACTAAAGAATTATATAAGCAAACAGTCCAAGTATTTATTTCCGATCGTCATATAAATACAAATTCAAACTTGTGTCTGTTCAGAATTTTATGTTAAAATTAGGAGAAATAGTTTTAAAATGATGAAACTAATATCAAAATTATAGTCCTTATATTAAAATTGACTGCCATTAGTTTATTTTGCATAATTAAGATTTTGTGTTGAAAATAAAAATTATTACAGATATAAGACATATCAGATATTATTTTAAGCAATAATCTTTTAAATAATGTGTTTAAAAACTTAAAAGAAGGCTAAAAAATAAAGTAATACTTGCGCAACTCAATAAAAATAACTAAATAACTAAAAATGATAATATTGCCAAACTTTTTGATGAGTACAAAATTTTCCATAAATACAATCAAGTAAAAGATTAATTCAAAGATTTTCATCAGATTTTCGTCACATGAATTGCAATTTAAAAAAAAAAAGCAATTACAATACTGTTACAAAGCTGAATTAATTGGGATAAGCAAGAATTTACAATGAAAGTGTCTAAAAATTTATTTTACATAATAAAGATTATGCATGAAATATAAATTAAAATGAAACTGGGTGAAACCTGATACAATATACTATTTCATACATCGAAATTTAATGCAAAATGCATTTAAAATATCTTTATAAAAGTCAGCTTTAAATAAAAAGGTAGTCGAAAAGAAAATGAATTATATTATAAATTTGATCACGAATATATGACAAAATCAAACAGACATCAAAATGACAAAAGATAAAATGAGTTAGTTTCAAAGATTATCAATAAGTTGAGATGCACCGGGCACCGGTTGAAAATGAAACTCGAACAGTGATGGTATAAATTTTCCATGTGTCAGATGTAAATATCCGCTGTGAACTCTTGGATCAGTTTAGTAACATGAGCATTCGGCATTGGCATCGTAGTCATCGTCATCGTCGTCATCGTCATCGGGTATTGTAAGGGAAACGATGATATGAATGTGAACATCCGCCATCGAGCGAGATTAGCATGCGGAACATGACCGTAGCATTCAGCGTATGAGCGTTTCGAGTCAACAAATGAGTTGAATTTCAGTTCGTTGCTTGTTTAACCTATTGATTTTCTGTATTATCAAGAGAGGACACTGAATTTACTCAAATAATGTTTCATATAATGGGATTTTAACTTGTGTTAATATATGCCATTGGACTTAATGTCATTTTGCCATTTCGAAACGCTGTGATATCATATTATCCTGACCTATATTATTCGATTTCCACCTCCAGTGTCAATTATTTACAACTATATAGATGTCGATTGTCGATTCAATTGATTGCGAGAAATGTTCGGCATGTTTGGAATAATAAAAAGCCTTCAACACGGTTTGTCTTCTAGACTTGACATATCTCTAATTCCTAACTCATTATTTATCATACATTGCATCAAATGCTGTCACTAAACTATACCGAAATACGAGTTATTTATTTATCATAAATTACGATACAACATTTATTATAAACAATTCTTCACAATAACTCTTCTTATTTATTCAGAAAATAAATAAAATAAATAAAATTTTTAATTCTTTTCATTTAGATACTAGCAGAAATTTTTATGACATAAAATATTAAAAATAAACTGATTATACTACCACAAAAAGTAAAAAAATGGAAAATAATAATATCAAATATTCAAAAGTTACAATTAAAAGTCAATTACAATACAATGAAAATTGTTTAAATACAATAAAAAATATTTTTATTCAAAACAAAAAATTATAAACTTCATTGCATACAATGAATGTTTAGATGCTTTTGGCAAAATAAAATAAAGTGCATATTTTAATCCTCATGAAAAAAATATGAATATTTACACATATGTGTACTCAAAGGTAATTCTCCCAATATATATTCGTAGAGATTTATATGAATTTGTATACTATGTTATTATATCGGAACTGCAACAGCTTTGAGCAAAGATTTATTGAATTTGTTGACTGCTTTGTTTCAAAATCGCATTATATAAATACTGCGTTATACGAAAACTAATGTAAATTATTTAAAATAACTTTAAAAAATATATCTAAATTTTTAAATACTGTTTCTATTTATTTTGCTTCTTACAATAAAATTTTTTTATACTAAATTATTAAAGATAGCAGAGTTCAAACGATGTACATTTACATAAAACAAACAAAATACGTATTTACTTTTACTAACAATCATAATTTTTTCGTAAACTAAAAAACTTAAAAAACAAAATACCAGAAAACGAGTAATAGACACTCAAAATTTTTACTTCCAATTTTAACATATTTTTTTAACCCATTTGCATCCAAACGCAGAATATTCCGCGAACCACGACTGTCTACTATCACCAAGCGTGGAATATTCCGCATATATGCGACTGTCTACTATCACTAAGCGCGGAATATTTCACATACCCGCAACTGCCTATTATCACCAACAGCGGAATATTCCGCACCCGCAACTGTCTACTATCACCGATCGCGGAATAATTCGCGAACATGCGACTGTTTCTTATTTGATTATATATTTTTTATTTGTTACCGTTGTTCGGCTTTGATTTTTAAGCACAGCGGCCGAAGGAGACCGATGATGCAAATGTGTTAATGATTTTTCCTTTAAGAATATTAATTTTTAAGTATTATTTTTAAAAATTTTGCAGCAAATTATAGCAGTTTTTTAAATGTATATAAAATTTCAAAGGCATTAGTCAAAAAAAATTGAGTTATCGCTCGCGTTAAATTGAAAAACATAGTTTTGAGAAAAACACATTAAGATAGCACTCAAAAGCCAAACATAAGATTTTAACATCAGAAATACTTTTGTCTTAAAATTTTGGTGACTTATTTCTAACATTATATGAACGAAAAAAAAAATTATGCTTCTAAATATTTCTTCCCTTAACGCTGATTCACTTAAACCTGCTTGAGTTTTCAGAACACAAATAAAAAACAAATAAAAAATTATGGATAACAGCCTGTTTATTTGAAGATTGCTTCATCAACTTCTTCTATCTAGAAATTAAGGAATATAGCCGTCTTCAAAAAAATTCTTTCATACTTGCTATAAAAATAAAATGCATTTAGCCATCCAGTATATATTAATCAGATAAATATAAAAGTAAGATACATAATACCTTATTAAACAGCATAATTACAAGATTGAGGGTAATAACAACTTTTTTTTTTTAATATGACCTAAAATATACTTTTTATATATTATAAAGCAAAAAGTAAAAATAACATCGCGCATCTTTTGTACAGCTCTGACACCATCGAAAACTACAAACAATGATAGAGAATTAAATAGCTCAATCTTAAATGCTGCCTGGAAAAATCTTTCGATTATATTCCAAGTTTAAGAGACAATTCCAGTTTATTACTCACTATTGATAATGCTATTGCTGATAGAGTCGCACTAGAACAATAGTTAGAGAATTCAAAAAAGAAGAAGACACATAAAAAGAAAAGCAAAAAGATGATGAAACAGCGTATGATTTATTCACTACCCAGAATATTAAGAATTGTATTTATGTAATAAAAAAAAACTTCTGATTTTATGAAAAACTAGTTGTAAAAACATGAGAGATCTAAGTGCTCAAATTGTACAATACAAATTCCAGAAAATAAATAGGCAACAGACTCTGCATAGATTATTGAAATTAGTTAGAGTAGTTACTTATTAAAAGCCGTTGAAGAAAAAGATTCATCTAGTGAGAGAAATTTAGAATAATTTACTATAAACTATATAAATCAATAATAGTTATATCAAAAATGTATGTTGCCTATTTGTTACTAGCAAAATATTGATCAATCTCTACTTAAAAGTTTTCTACTTTAGAAAGAGATAAAGACATATCTGATAATAAAACAGGGTCTTATTTAATCGGTTTTTACGCGGTTATTCATTCGTGAAAGAGTAATAATGTGTTGTGGTTGTTTTAAAAGTACCAAAATGCATTCTGGCAAATTAAAAACTGAAAAAATATGGTCTGGTTTAGAAAAAATATTATATTGAATTCTGATATATAAACGAGAAATTCTTGTATATATTTATACATGCACTGGCTTTCTCGAATACGGCTTTAACAATTTTAATGAAAATCATGGATTAAGGCATTAATGACATTAAAGCTAGGTAACAGAGAATTACTGATACATATAATACAAGAAATTGAATTTCCATAAGATATCATTTCAAACAATGATCGTTTTGAAGTATTCGATAGGTTGAAATAAAGGGAATTATTCTAAATTGTACCATTGCTACGATTCAGTAAAAGATTAATTCAAATGAGTCGAATTTTTAAAAGATATCACTCCAAGGCCATCGGTATTTATTCCTTACATGTTTGTATGCATAAGTGAAGGATAGATAGAGTACCAATATATCTACCGGGTTTTCGTGATTTCAGAATTGAGTATAGACAATCTCCGTTAGTTAATCGCCAAGTATGATGGATTTATATCGTATTTAAGTATACAGATAGGCGTTCGACGAAATTTCTTCCGTATTATCAGTATATTCTGCAATTACTCCAGTTTAACCGTTTTTATCATTTTGTTACAATTTGTAAAACATTTTTGATCATAAAATCGTTCATTCTCAGCACATATATTATTCATCTCTAGTAGCTTGTCGTAAGTTCATTATGCAAACAAGCAACTATATTCCACCTTCACTAGTGCGTCCTGAAGCGCATAGATAGCTTTTATTTTAGGCGAGACATAGGCGTCGAATAGACTACGCACCCTTGTCGTTGAAAAATTTTTTCTTGATCTCACCAAATTTTTTAATTTTATAATTTATATATAAGTAAGATTTGTGTCGTCGATATGTTTATTATCCAAAAATAATATGTCTATGTATAATTAACCCAAAAATGAAGAGATAAACTCAGACAAAAGATAATGCTGCTATATTTCTTATTATTTGCTCTTGCCAAATTTCACAATATAATTTTAATTTTAATTTTGAATTCAGTACAATATTTGTCAGTAAATAAATTTCCTGATCCATGGGTTCTTAAAAGATATACGCGACTTTAACCGTTTCAAATCTTTACGCGCCCGCTTAAAAAAATTTAAAAAATCACAACGCATTGTTGCTGTATGTCAGTATGGTGCAAATATTAAATTAAAGTTAAGCCTTTACTATTGAAGATTAAAATATTTTGAGATAACAGTTATTTAAGTGCGGGAACGTTTGATTCCCGGATGAGTGTTTACGAGTAGAGGATTCCGGGAACCAAGTTCACGCAAGAAGTATGTACAATATTTTTTGTACGAAAAGTTTAAAACTATTAATTAATTATTTATATTATTTTTAATGGTTATGTTTGACGTTTCATAGGTTACTGCTGTCAAATCAGACAGAATGTNTATAATAAAAATTAGTTATTGTTAATATTTTTCTTTAATGTTTCATCAACTGTCTTCTGCCTGTTTTAAGCAAAGTTAAATAAAAACTATATACATATCTAGCTACGAAAAATGTTTAAAATTTAAATAGAAGTAAATCTTTCCCTTTTTTGGACGTTTTTTATCAAAATAATTTCAATAATTTTAAAGATTTTACTCACAGCAAGTTATTATTCATATATCAAAATTAAAATCATAAATATTTTCAATAATATAAAACGTTATATTATTATCTTTTTATCTCTCCAGTATAAGTTTTGTCACAATAACAAATTATTTAATATATTTATGAAGAAAAAAAATATTATTAGTTATTACAATTAATTTACCAGTTTTCATGCTTTGTTTACATAATAT
>CM008230.1:11711073-11721864 GCA_002278615.1 Pogonus chalceus | reverse complement strand
AAACAACTCACGTATCAATTTTAAGTGCCCACAAATTATTCTTCCATTGGAAACTGGCAGCTCCTCCATTGTAGATTGGAAATTAAATTTATTATTTTTATAAGTAGTCTTAACACATCACTTAATATTTGGAATGAAATTTTCTTCCATTAAAAAACTGGATAATCCATAATATATTGGAACAGTGCACATACTTCTGGAACACGAATAATTATTATTAAAATACTTTCAAATTAATTATGATTAACACACCACTAAAAAAAAACTTAAGTCTACATGACGCCGATGTTACTTCTGGCAAAGATGGTCACAAACTTTTTAAATTTAATTAATTATTTTATTCAAGAAGAAAATCAAAAAAGGAAACACACTACATTTACAGTTATTACCTTAAATTAAAACTAAAATTACAAAGTTATAAATTTATAAATATTAGTTTAAAATAATTCAAATGCTATTTTAGAATTAGCTCTATTAAGAAATATTCGTAATAAAAAATTAAACAGTAAACAATAAATCCGCTAATATAAAAATTTAAAACATTTATTATCAAATATTTAAAGTATAATATTTCACACTAAAGCGATTATTTGACATTTCAATAATTGGTATAAATAATTTCAGCTGCACGTTTCGCGTTTTTGGTATTTTCCTATATTTATATAATCGCCTTAAACTTAAATTAACAAAAAAATTTAAATAGGGATGTAGAAGTGGTAAATATTAGGAAATTAAAAATCATTGTTGTGTATTATGTATCATGTGATTTTCTATTGCTACCTTCATAAATGATTGTAAATGAGTCGTTTTAGAATTTCTTTATTTGAGATATTTTCATTAATATACAAGAAAATTAGATATTCCTTTTAAAAAAAAATTCTGCTTATATAATTGTATATCAGAATGACCGAGCTTCGTTCGAGATTATGATGAACTTTTATTTTTAAGACACAATCTTAATTATGTATAATTGCAATTCAATTTATACGTAACATTTCTTTCCACACTAAATTGCCAAATCAAAAGATATTTTCCCTTACCAACAAAAAACAAATACTTTATTTAAAAAAATTCAAAATCAGTAATATTTTCTCTTGTAGACTTAATGTGATACTTAATTAAAAACAGATACACTTTTCACTAAATATCAAATTCAAACGATATATTCTCTTGTTGACTTTATATCGCCAAACAAAAAAGATACTCTTCTTATTAAATAATAAAAACAAATGATATTAAAAAAAAAAACAAAAACAAAAACTCTTCTTACTAAATATCAAAACCAAACGATATTTTTTTCTTATCAACTTAATATCGCCAAAAATATATTATATATCCCGTTGAGGACACGGAGTCCAGTAGACCCCAAATGAACTTTATAATTTTTAAATTTAGGAGGTGTTTTAGGAATTAGATTTAGTGTGCCATTTGGTGTCGTTTGAAGTCTATACAACAAGTTTTGATACATCACCAAGGTCTCCATGGCATTAGTTAACCTGCAGTGGCAAATAAGTGCGGACGTGTTTTTTTTTTTTGTGGGGTCCAACAGACCCCGTGTGTCCTAAGCGTAGCAAAATTATNATATATATTTTTTTCTTGAAATACATTGTTTCCCGAGTAAAATGGCGTAGGTTTTTTTATATATCGTAAAAATCAAAATTTTGTAAAGAATGTTCTATTTCGTGTTTTTTTTTTTCTTTCCTTAACGATTTTTCAATATTAAAAAATCATTAGGTATTAGAAATAGCTATTGGGTTATTTGGAGGGAATGTAATATTAAAGTTTGGGGCCAATTATAAGTCAATACATAGGAACTGTTTTGCTGTGTGGGGCCCGCTACGTAATTATTTCGATGTGTGTCCTCAACGGGATATAAGGATTGCTCGTTTAATATTATAAGATTTGAAAAAATGAAGCATCTATATTATTGTAAGTATTCTATGCATGAATTTATTTCAAATTTAATGAGTGAGCAAGGAATATATGGACCCTTTTTATAGAAATATAAATATTGAATGATATTCGATATATGTATTAATACTTAAAGTTAAACATTGCAATAAACTATAAATATAAAAAGTCAGCAAAATAATAATGGCGCTGTAAAAAAAATCATAAAAAGATTGTAAACATATTATTCGTGTTTATGTTTGAATCATAAAGAAATAATAAAATAAAAATGATTTATTGATTATGATAGGAGAGGAAGTTTCGTATGATAGTTATGTAGCAGTGGAAGTAAACGCATATTAATCTAGTAAAATTCCTAAACTAAATTACAGTAATATTCAATTGACTAATGCTTTATGATGATCAATCATGAGTGGTAAAGGCACGTATAATGGTTTCGAGGATAATCGGACGGGTTGATAGGCAATTTTTCTCTTTTGGTCATTAAAGTTTCAAAGCTGTGAATATGTTTCCAACAACGGATTACAATAAAGCATTTGCGACGTTAATAAATTGATTACTAATCATAATTAATTAGAAGCGATTACTTACAGCGGCTGGAAAATAACTTTGGCGTGCAAATCTCCAGTAATTATAGGTAACTTTCAACTGATAAAATATATAACGTGAAATATTATTTCACGCAGTCTCTGTCATAAAATCTCATATAAATTTCAATACGCATATTTTAAAATATTATTTTTACCTTCAATAGAATATAAAATATGTTTTACACAAATCACTGCTAATCCGAGAATTACTGTCAATATATCTTATTTTCGTCTTTATTTATCAATTTTATTTATTACTTTTAAGAAACACGAAACATATTTCATAAATTTTAGTTCTTAATTTTGAAAGATGATGCATTAACGAATTTTAAAAAATCAAATTTGAAACCGATTACCTAGTGTTTATGTGTTACATTATTTCTCTAATTTTGGTTTAAATAGATGAAGTAAATGATTTATTTGTTGTAAAAATCAATAGGTCAACAGCTCAAAAATATTTGTTTAAAGTCATATTACAATGTTTGAAACAAAACAGAAATTACAGCCGCTTATGTTCCTGGGCGTTAGAGGCTGGTAACTATCTGGATAACTTTAAACAGCTTTATCTTGAAACTACATTTTTCAAATCGCCGGGGAATGTAACTTTGTTGGTCAATTTTTAGATTTCACCCTTACACATTTGATTGTAGTAATTTTTTTTTTTTTCTCAACATTAAACTATTTAGGCATCACAATTTTTTACCAAGTTTCTTTCATCAGCAACAAAGTGTGAGATAGGTAATAGGTAATAGACAAAATTTATATTTTTTCAGATGATAAATTTTTTATTCAAATAATAGTTTTTAACTTGATAAATAGATTCATACTGATTAATTTTATTTAATCAAATTTAGTTTTTGATTGTTTTTTTATTACAATTTAAGTACATAATTTGATTCATAAACACCCCGGCCCACTGCTCAAATATTTTAATATTTCATAATATTTTGTGTACTGAATGTTTACCTAAGCTAATAAGATATCGACTAATCGAATAAAACTGTTATTTTATTTCAATTTTAAATGAAAAGATAAAAATTGAAACAATAGTAATTTTTGTTTTGGTTTTAATATAATATTTTATTAAAAGCCGATAACTAAATTATAAAAATATAGATTAAATAATATTTGCTCTACCATTTTAAGATTAAAAAATATTTTGATATAAAATATAACAAATAAATCATCTTATAATGAAAGTTTATTCATATTAATAAATAAAAGTATAATCATTTGGTTTTACTTATTCTAAGACAAGAAATTAAAGTAAGCAAAAGGTTTCTTTTAGTATAAGTCTAAATAATTTCATTTTTGCAAAGTCGCATGAGATCGAATCCTTATTTCTTAATCTCATCAAATTTTTCTTTTATAATTTTCATTTCATCTACATATAAGTTAGATTTTTGTCTCCAAATTATGTTTAAACAAAAATAACATGTTTATGAATAATTAAACATAAATAAAACTGCTTTATTATACTTGAAAAAGCTTGAATTTATATTTTTGGTTTTATTTTAGAATTAAATAGAATTTTGTCAAAAAATAATGTCCTAATCTAAAGCTAATATATCTAGGTATAAGAAATAAATCTTTTTTTTTTATTAATTAGTTTCCTAAATCTCCAAAATATTTAATAGATCCCTAAAGGCTATGCGCCACCGCTTTTTAAACATTCATTAGCCTATAATGTTTCCTATATTTAAATTCATAAAAAAAGAACAAAAGTATAAACTCTAAAATATAAAACATCAAATAGATGAAATAAAAGTTAAGATAAAATATTTTCTTTTACCAATAAACCCAACCTTATAAACCTTGTTAACTTGTTAGGTTTCCCATTCGTTCGGGATTCTTCAAATATGTTGTGGTTGTCCTTTTATATTTCTAACTGAAAAATATATTCAATTTTTTGATTTTATTACGAAAAGATGATATTTCTTTATAATAATTGTTAATAAAGGTAAACTATTTAATAATACTTTTATTTTTTTTAACTTTTTTATTATTAACGGACGAAATAATCATTTTTTCATAAATTAATTGTAAGAAATAACAATACAAATTAAAATAATAAATAAATATTGAAAATATATATTAAAACATAGTTTGTTTAATAAAAAATAGTTTCTCAAAAAATTAATGACTTTTAATTATTATAAAACGAATTGTTTCTTTTTAGCATGTTATTTTCTTATTCTTTCAATTTTAATTTAGTAAAACATTATTGTAGCTTAAGGGGAGGTTTTGGTTTCAAAATTTCAAAAAATCGATTTTTTTTTATTGCATATTTTGAAAGTTTGATTCATGTAGAATATTTGTGCAAAAGGATATTTCGATCCGACATTTATTTACGGAGCTACAACGTCTCGAGCAAGCCCATTCATATCGCGAGTTTAACTTTACAAAAACGTCAAACGCGTTTTTCTCGAAACAATGTTTTTTTTTTTTTTCTTACGCCAAATGTAGCGTCTTAACGGTTTATTTGATTGAAGTTTGGCTAAGTTCCGTTGATAGAGAACACTTTTTTCTATAACTTATACCTAAAATAAAAACAAAAATTTTAAATTTGCTATTTTTTCATTCGGGTCATAGTTTAAAAAAATGACGTAAAAAACAGTACTTTTTTTTAAATGCCCATAACTTGGGCAAATTTTATATGATTTTAATGATTTTAGGTATAAATTACAGAAAATTTTATTTACTTAAAGGATGCAAAATATCTTTGTTTATAATTTAACACGAGATGACGAGAGCTCGGCGCAGCGGAGGAATCCAATCCAGGATACAGTGTCTACGGGAAGCTATTTTGAGACGCCATTTTGTTTTTTCGGGGGTAAAAAAAATAGGATTTATTCTGTAAAATATAACAAATAAAACTGTCCAAACTNAAACTCCGCCTAAAATTTCTGTATGGAATATCTAACTACACTAAAAAAAATCAGGAGATCACAACCAACAACCAACTCGAGGTCATTCAAACGATATTTTTAGAGAGTGATGTTAAACCATTTGATTTGGTAAGTAGGAGAAGGATAGAAAAATTAGTGTCGCTACTGGTTTTTCTTTACTGTGACTATACATTCGTGGCTATGTTATGTATTTCCAATTATTTGTTTATAATTTTATTAACTTGAGTAATATATAATTACAAAATATAATATAATGTTTCATTCAATAAGATACAGTAACAAGTTAAATTTTTAAAACAATTTACAATTATTATTAATTAAATTTAATGGCGTCAAAAATATTATAACTTCTACCCTTTTTGTAGTTATATAAATATAAAAAATGATTAAAATCTGTTTGAAAAATCATGACATGTAAAGCAACTTTCGCAAATATTAAATGACCACTATTCAAGTTAATTTCCCTATAGAAAAGTTTGCGTGAGATAAGCTTCGTGTTTAGTGAACTGTGCATGGTGAATTGTGTGTGATGAATATATCAGACACTTTTATTTTTATGAAAATTTCATAGGTCAACTGATACAGTCTAAGACTTATTTCATATTATATTTTAATGCTTTTCAATTTATATGTATTCAAATATAGTAGGTATTGAATATTGAAACATGTGAAGATGATTCTATATTGTTCAAGAAAGTTAAAATACGTTCTCATATAGTACACCAGGATCGCTTTTTATTTTAAATATCCTATATACTTGTTTCAATATTTATTATTACTAATAACTCAAATTTATTTTAGTGTTCTTTCAAAATTTTAGTATTTGTGTTCCGCAATGAGGAAAGTTTGGAAAACCCTGAGTTAAATTAAATTAATCATATGAAATACCATGCAAATTTTATAATACATTTTATTTAATAAGTATCTGATCTAAAATTGAAGCAAATATTTCTAAAATATTTTATAATTGTATATTGATTGCTTCGTAATGTTTAATTGTTGAATTATCTACAAATTTGCAATGAATATAATCTATAAAACATATATTCACCAATAATCCACATAAAATATTATTTAAAAAAAATACTATGTCCAATTTTTAATATTTTAAAATTTAAATTTGTATTTCGTTATGCGATTACGTATTTGAATACTGTTTATATTGATTATAGTTGCTAGAAACCCAAAAAAATATATTTTAAATATAAAAAATTTTTCTACAGTCGCTATACAAAGTAGGCGTTTTGCGCCCTTTTTGGTGAGCGCAAAATGGTACTTTGCCGCTCTAGAGCGACAAAGTAGAAAAAACGCTCGCTGTTCAAATTTTTATAAAATGTTACTTGTTTACATTTTAAATGGAAATGTTTAGTCAAAAATTAATACCACTGTCGTTACCTACACATTTATTACCTTCACAAGTCAATCTGACATATAATTGCTCTGTTGGTATATTACATAACCAAACAAAATATGCCCTGCTAAAGAGTATAGAAATAAAATAGGGCATTCATTTACAAAAACGAAATTAAAAATGCTTAGATTAGATTGAATAGCTCAGTAAGAATAGAAAATAACGACAAATGATTTTTTTTTTTTTTTTAAATAAAGTTCGTTTAATTTATAAAAAAAAAAGATATTAAAAAATCAATTGTGTTCAGTTTAACTACAATTGATATATAATATCAATATGATGTCACGGCGAAACTAATATTCCTATCTCACTCCGCACCACACTCTATAGTGTGCAAAGATAGCAATAGTGTGACGTCACAGTAACACCAAAAACAAATTTCAAATATCTCTTAAAGTTTGTGGCGACTGTAGAAAAAATCTTGTGTGTATTTCGAGCGCAAATGGACATTGTCGATTTCGAGAAAATGCCGCGCTCCTAAGTCGCGCGGCAACAATCTCTCAATCGACAATGTCCCACTTTGCGCTCTTAATACACAAATAACTATTATATACTTTGTAAATTCAAAATTAGAAATTAGTTTATTTATATTTTAAATTAAAATAACTAAAATTTTCAATACCTTTGAATGCATAACTTTTTTTATGCTCATTTCAAATATATTGTAAGTCAAATATTACATAATTCTTATTGAGATGTTTCAAAAAATAAAAATATTGAATAAAATAAAAAAGTTACTAATTTATTAAGTCTGCAAGGCAATTAAGCGAGTATTTTAATTTGATATGGTTTTTTGAAGTACACTTTCAAGTTTTGGATATTTATTATCTTCTAAAATGGATATTCCTTCATTAAACATAATAATAGTATGATCTGTAATAAGTTTGGAATGAGGCGAAATTCAGCTCGAGTAAGAAGTTTGTTACGGTTCTACAAGAACCCATTCCAAACATGTAACAGACTATACTGTCTCTAATACTATAAATTTAATTTAAAAACATAGCAAAAAGAAAACTCTGAATAAAGTTTAACAGATATGTATGTTAATAATTTAAAATATATACTAGATGTCGCCGCTTTGGTATTATGCATTATAAAGTAAAATAAACTTCATACATATTAGATTTTTAAACACTAGTGCATAATAATACCTCACAGTTGCGCAGAATGTAATCAATCTATCATTGAAAATTGTANATATATATATATATAACTAATGCATTATATTATTTATAAGTACTCCATTCCATATAATAAATTTAGTCTGAATAAAACAGATATTACAGAATAGTTTGCTGGTATTTATTCTTTAAATTGATTTAAATAATTTATTGAAATTGTGCGTAAGTTTTAATTTTTCTGAAATCAATTTGCAGGTAATCAAAATGTATATGAAATCCTTTACTTTATTATTATTGAAGTTGATTGGTTGTTTATATACTTAATATATTTATCAAATACTATAAATGTTATAACAAACTAAAAACAGTGTTTGATTAAAATGAATATCACAAATATCATGTGAACAACAGATTTATTTAAATAATTTAGCGTATTTTACTTTTATTTTTATGCTAGTTGCTTTACTGTTTGATTTTAGAGTTTTGAATTCAAATGGATAACAAACATATCCTAATTTTATATTTATTTACTGATTTTTCTGATGTTGATACCAAATTGCAAAAAATGTAACCATATAATTAAATTTGACTGAAATGTGCAGTGCTCAACCATTTTCATTACGCTTTAAACAACTTAAAACTTATAATGAAAAGAAGAGTTTAAATTACTTCAGCAACTGAAATCGAGCATTTTGATGAACATAAACTAATCGTAATGTGTGAATTGAGCGCAATCTAGTGTTTTTAAGCATTAGCAAATACGATACGATTCTTGTTAGCTCGTCTAGTCTAGATGCAGCTTTAAATCTAACCAAACTTGCGTGATTATATGCTAACATTTAACATGTGATCATTAAATGACTTCCATTACAACATTTTTAGAGTTTTAATTAATTAAAAACTTAAAAGGGTTACTAGTGAAGCAACATTATTAATCTGCATTTAAATATTAAATATGTAATAAATACATTTGGTATATTGATTTATAATATACAATTAAAAAGCAATGAAAACTAACAATGAATTATTCATTCTATTGAGATTTAAAGCACAAGTTAATGCAACCGATTTATGTACAAGAAAATTTACATTTCATGCAATAATTAATCATTTATCGCTATCAGCAGAAGAAGTGCATATGGGACTTTGGTGAACCGACCCAGGGGTGGTTTTTCTATCTTTCTATAACGGGCCTACGGGTGGACTGTCCTGGGTGATTTACGGGCCTGGGCCGGGCAAGTTTGAAGTTTGACAGAACTAAATCTGCCCTCACTTAATTTTACTACTTATAAGGTCAAAGTCATATTGTCTTATGTAAGATATAAAGCTATTAATGAATGATTCATAGCGATTTAGATTTATACCATAATATTAAATTTGTTTATATGAATTTATTTGCAACTGATTCGTGGTTATAATAATAACATTTCATTATCATGTTTAAAATTTAATCAATTAATAATATTAAATCATAACATCTGTGTAATTATTATTGTTGTTATTTAATCGCATTAAAAGTAAATTTCATGTGTCGAGATTATATTTTATATCATATTATATACAATTTCAAATAAAGTAGGTACCGCTTACAGTGACGCTGCAGGGTAACAATAAAAGTGGCCGTAATATATAAAGATGAAAACCTTAAAATTATTTTATTCATTCATTTTTTTTGGTTAATATTTTCGATTTAAATAATAATAATATGTTTGTATATAGGTACATAATTCTGAATTAAATTATTATTCTTAAAAATTAAAATTTCATAACCTAAATTATATTATAAATATTATCTCAATATGTAAGCACACTTTTTTAGATTTTTATACTTCTTTTTGAAAAAAATTGATTGTGTTAGTGAAATATTATATAAAATTTTATCCGATTTCTTATTTAGTTTCCATAACATTACTTCGAATATTTTCATTTTTAAGAAAAGAAAATAAGCAAATCGAATGGGTAAAAATTCAGCAATAGTATTACAGTCGAATCTTTCTAAAGGTGCTCGCTATCTTAAGGTTACAGGATACATTACGTAAAGGTGCTCGAATATTCCCTCACTCGCATTCACGAGCGACAAATCATAATTCAGAGTTTAGTTTCCCCTTCAATCCTGCCGTTGCCGCGCGCACCCGAGCGCTTCAGAAGAATTTTTTTAAATATATGGTGAGGAGAGCACTTTTAATAAACGGTCCTGTCCCGACAGAGCACCTGTAAACAGAGTCGACTGTATAGTTTTTTCTTCACAAAACTAATAAGAAGTCCATGATTAATAAACTATTCAAATTTCTCACCACAGTGCACAATAAACAACAATGAAAAGTTATATTCAGTTACATTTAAAAATAATAATATTGTTTAATCAATTTCTCATTATAACCGATTCTAGTTTAGTATAATTTTCATAAAAACCAAACAAATTAAGTAAATTCGGTCCTAATAACCGGGTTTTCTAATTAGCGATGTCGTTATAAATGATTTTTTTCGCATATTTTTGTATTTTCTGTTTATAATAAGAAATACTATTAAACTTCAAGTGATCGCGAAGTCATTTGAATCGGGATCGGTTGCGCGTAGTTTGAAAGATATTTGGATATATTAATAATTTAGAAAAACAATTAATAAAAAACATATTTGTTTCTTATAGTTACAATGAGATACAGTATCTTTTAATTAAAAAACTATTTGTTGTCAAAACATGTTCTTGTTTCTAAAATAAAAACAAAATTTTAAAATCGAAGTTTGGCAAGATCAAGTATTAAGAAATATAGCAGTTTTATAATCTGTCTATGTTTATTTCTTCATTTTAGGTTTAATTATATATAGACATATTATTTTTGAATAAAAAA
>CM008230.1:11675712-11686998 GCA_002278615.1 Pogonus chalceus | reverse complement strand
AGTGATAAAAACGGAAATTTGTACCATTTTGGGGCTTAAAGTCGGACCAAATTTAACATGGGAATAGAACCGACTTTGAGCAGTAAGGTCCGACAGAAATTCTACCTTAGAAGGCTCTATTTTGGCGTTAAATTTCGACACGGGCGATATTACTTCAGGGTAATTTTATTCTAAGTCCCAATAAATGAAGCAGATTCGGTCGTAACTAATGGTTCTTCGATATATGCGACTGCCATTTAAAATTTTATATTATAGACAATTTTGCATGAAATAAAGTCAACAATAGCAAAAAAAATTTTATTTATGAATTCTTCAAAACATGTTTTGACACGAAAATCCTTTTGCTTGAAGCAACTGCAACTAATTTTGTCCATATTGAATTTTATATACTCAATATAAATTAAATGGATTCTATTTAAATTTTTAGGAAAAAAAATCAGATTATTGTTAAAATTTTAAATCATTAACATAACGTGTCGCCAACGCGGCTAAAAGCCAACTTGAATAGGGAATTCATTTTATTAAATTTAACACGGCTTCAGCAGTTATAAATTATTGCGTAAAATAATATAAATTTTATTCGGATTGTCTCTGAAATATGTAAAATATAATTGAAATTTTATTTTTAATTATAAAGTGAGAATATATCTTCTTTTTAATGTTAAAATCTTTTTAAAATTATGAAAGAAACAGTAATAGGCCATTTCCGGCATAGTTTAGTAAGGTTTTTAAAATTATTCTTTACGTATTTTGTCTCGAATCTTCTATATTTATGAGAAACTGTAAATTTAAACTAAGTTTGTAAACACTAGACACGCCTCTAATTTTATTTGTTTTTGTTCCTTTTATTTCCATCCGATGCAAAATTCAAAGAAACCTTCTCTCATCATCTTAAATCTATTCAACTTTGTATTATAACAGGAAATATATTTAGAAATTTAGGATAATAGGATTAACTGGACTCGTAAGTGGTACCTAACAGTAAATTTTAAAATATTACTTTTGTGTTTTCTTCTATTTTAAAAACAATTATAATTTAAATATAGAAATGAAAACTTTTAAAATTAAAAATAAAACTAATGGTATAAATAAAAAAGTTTGTCGTTTTTGGCAACCTTTTTCTGGTTGAGAAATTTCGTCGTAAATAACAAGATTATTGACGTGTAAGTGTATCAGTTTAGGGATGTCTTCAGTACAAAAAAAAAAACCGCAATCGACAATTTTTATGGTATGTAGGTACCCGAGAAAGGGAATTGGAGAACATGTCATCAATGTAAAACTAATAAAAAAACCGAAATGTTTCATTCAATAAAATCGTGCCTTATACAGCAACAAATATTACTCATTGTTTAAACTATATAACAAAAAATACGTAATTTTATCAACGAAATATGAAGTATGTATAATATTTTGTTAATAATTACTTATGTATGTATATACATACAATGGCTCACACTGAAAGTTTTTTTCAAAATTTGTATTTTAAATATTTCAAATTAGTGCAATAGTTTAATAAGTTTTTATTGTTATTTTAACTTCTTAAATAGTGAATTTTAGTTATTAAACAATATTTTCAAAATCCCAATAACAAAATAAAAATTTAACATTAATTCAAAAAGAATTAAAGTCGATCTCACACCTAAAGTTAGAAAAATTGATAATTCTCAACATAAATATAGGTGTCCCAAAAGGGTCAGAAATTAAACGTTGGAAATTCGTCTTTACAAAGAATTATAAGGAAGGATTTGCATCTTAAACTTTACAAAATTCAGCTTGTACAAGAATTAAAACCAACAGACCATCTTCAATGATTAAATTTTGTGATTGAAATGTTCGAGAGGTTTCCAAACTTCGGAAATACCTCGACCCTTTTGGGACACTGTGTAGAAGAATTTTCAAAATAAATATTTTGTAGATAGGATATCTTGTTTCCACACTGCTTCAAGTCTTCTTGGTATTGATTCTATAAGTTTTTTTTTTTTTTTTTACAAAAAGACAGCTCAATTTTCCCTCATTCTTGCTGTATGTCATTTTTCAGGACTTCTTTATTAAAACTGTCTAATTACCATTTTAACATCCTAAAATGCATGATAACGTTTAAATTTGGGGACTGTCTAGTTGTGTTAAGCACTTTTCGGTAATTATAAAAAAGCATTTTTTTATAAATTTGGATATAATTGATGACGGTTAAAAGGTAATTGTGAGTATTGGACGTCAACATAATGAAGTATTTTGGATATAATCTTGGATAGATACTTTGGTACGCATAAAATGTTTAAGTTTTATTTGCAATTTAAAAATAATGTCTTATTGTGTTTTTGCTAAAATGCAAACTTCCTTTTCCTTAAGTTGATACACTATTTTAATTAACAATTTAAGTAATTAAAATAATGAAAAAATTGAAATAAAAAAAAAGAATATTTCACAAAGTCTCCTTGGCATTGATTCAACAAGTTTTTTCTTTTGGTAAGTCATCTTTCAGGGCTTTTTTATTAGAATTGCCATCATTACCATTTTTCTTTCCAATATATCCCGAAAATGCTCGATAACATTAAAATTTCGGGACTGTCCAGGTGTTTTTAGCACTTTTCAGTAATTACAGAGTAGTTATTCTTTAGTAAACAGGGATGTTTGTTTTGGATCGTTATCTAGGTAAAATATAATGCGGTCCAAAATAACTAATAATAATTTGTGAATTCTTTACAATTATTAAAACTTTATTTTATCCACTGTGTTTTCGATAAAATACAGTTTTGTCTCTTTGAAGCTGATACACCTTCTAAAGTAGTCTTGATCGACAAATAAAATTCCTATTGACTATTTAGTTTTCCAGAAGAAAAATATGATTATTTCATTTTAAAATATCTTGACTTATACTTATGATGTTTCTAAAAGTATGATCTAATATAATGAATTCATTATTATTTGACCATGAAAATATATAAGAAACTACCCTGAGGAAATAATAACAATTCACTTGAATGTATAATTTTTTTAAATAACTAAATGATTTACAAGGAACTATGGAATGTATAAATAATTTAAAATACATTTTTCAAACAAAGTGCACTTGATCAATAACATTATCTCAATTTTTATAATTTACTTCGTGCGTTATTCCACGATGAGGTAATTCCAATTTTCAAATTACGCCTTTCGTTGTGTTATGATGACGTCATCTTTAAACTTTATCCTCTGAGCTAGAATAAAATTTGTAAATGTGTTGAAATTGAGATCACGTAATTATGAACGTGGATTTTTATGTTGAATATAAAATGAATTAAATTATTTATTGTTCTGGGAATTGTATTTAAATGTCGTTTTGTTTTGCATTGCAATTAATTTTCATAATTTCTTGCGTTATTTATAAATAGATTTAATTATTTTTTATTTTTAAAAAGTCATTATTTTTATCTGAAGTTTGAAATAATTAGTTTTAACATGTTTTATGTGTTGTAACAATAATAATGAAATAAAAATATATGATTAATATTTTATATGATTATTCATTGATTTATTGCTCATAAAAAATACATCTTATTAAACAACTTTAAAATAAAAAAGTGACGTATATCCAATAATTAAAATCCTTATTAACTTGACTAATGTAAGGTTTCTTTTCAACTACTTTATCATGAAAATCATGTTTTGCAGGATATTTCTTATAGTTTCGATGCAAATAGTTTTTCCCAAATATTCTTTACCAATTTGTTCTAATTTTGATGCAGTAAATTTTGGATCATCTTTTATTTTTAAGTTAGTACAGGTTTTATTATGACTCGTAAAGATTTTTTTGTACTCATGCATTGAAAAGTGTTGATTTGCGTTACCTTAGCAACATCTGAAATTTCTATTTACCGCATTGTAACCAGAAAGTCTTACGGGAAATTTCACAAAAAGCACTCCTATTTCTAAAGGTATCTATTAAAAAAACTGTATTTATAATAAAAAAGTATAGTTTTTCAAACTTTACTTTTCCTAATATTAATTATATAAAGTGGTAAATTATTGAATGAAATTTAATTTTTAAGTATAAATTTAGTGCATTTCATTAACACAGTTGGCAACTCATTCTGTCTGATTTGACAGCAGTAACCTATGAAACGTCAAACATAACCATTGAAAATAATATAAATAATTAATTAATAGTTTTAAACTTTTCGTACAAAAAATATTGTACATACCTCTTGCGTGAACTTGGTTCCCGGATTCGTTCTATGGTGACACTCGCAAGCTCGTACCGCCAAACACTTTTCCGTGAACCAGTCGTTCCCGCCCTTGGTATGTAAATAACTATTCTGTAGCTTGTTTTTATCTTAATTGCACTACAATTTCTGAAGATAAAATAAATTTTTAAAGTAAAAAATAAATAATTGCTTGTCGTCTTTAATAAATGCTTCAAAACATTTATAGTATAATCTGCAATAATTTTGAAATGAGGCCTAATTCAGAATGGCCATTCCAAACATGTTGTAGATTATACTTTCTTTAATACTATAAATTTAGTTGAATTAAAAAAAAAAAAAAACCGAATAAAGTTTGACAGATATTTATTTTAATAATTAAAAAATTGCTACTCAATTTCGCGACTTTAGGTTTATACGTTATAAGATAATATAAACATCATATTACCTTATTAAACACTAGTGTATAATAATACTCCACAGTTGCACATAATGTAACCATTCAATGATTGAAAATTACATAACAATGATACAAAATCCGTTATAGGAGTAGAAAAAATATATTAAACATTAAAGTCGGTTAAAATACTGAACGAGTTTTATTTTGTTATTTTACTTAATATTAAAAAAAATCTCAAATTTATGCTGTAAGAAAAAAGTTTTCAATAAATTCAGGAATATGAATATATTAATTGTGTATATTATATTAACGACATGTACGAGTTTCACTTTGAGCTATTGTATATATTGATGATAAAATTTGCAATAAGTTTGTTTAATTTGTGTATTTATAAGATTAATTTCTCTTTTTTGACATAAATTTCATTTAAATCATCTATCATATATTTGCATTTTTATCTGCATTATAACTTGAAATAGAGATAAAAAAATTGTTGTACCTATGTTGTTCCAGATACCATGATTTATTATATACAAATATGCGTAAAGGTTGTGTATTTATATATATATATAAAAAAAATTAACTCATTGGCTTTCATATATTCCGTAGAAAACGCAAAGATATATTTCTGCTACTTATGCCAGCTTTCAATGTATAACTTTTAATGGAGAGATTGATTTCCGGCTATTGGTTTAACTTTCATTTGTTATTATTAATTATCCTTCGATTATAGGCAATATATTGCTGAGTAAATAAATTAAAAATGTTTTAAATTATTTGCAATAAGGTCTTATTTGATTTAATAGATCACTAGTTCCTGAGAATTTATAATATCAAGTTTTTGTATCGTGAAGAAATTATTCGAGATATTAATAAAATTAATGAATACATGAGTCATTTACTCGGTCATGTAAATAAAATTATTTATAAAATATATTGGTGTATTTATAAGTAGTTTGAGTAGTTTTTTCTGGAAAAGTTTCATTTAATTAATTTATCAGTTTAGTTTTTTTTATCATATATGCTTAATTATCCTAATAAATTTACTGTTGCTTAGTTATTTTATTTTTAAATAAAATAATATGTGAATCGTTTAAAATATCCAAATAATTTCCAAATAGATATAAATAAATGAGTTTACAAAAATCTTGGTTGGCTTGTTAAACATTTATTGTTGCTTGAAGAAAACAATATTTCTAACAAAGTTATATTTCATATTTAATAAGTACTTTATATATTTACTCTTAAATATATATATTTTTTTTAATCAATGTGAATTATAAAAGTATTAACTTAAAATTATAAATTCTATTTCATTTTTAATATTATATTCTGTAACAAGTTCGAGTAGTATTATTGTATTTTGTATTTTTAACAGATACTAGATGTCACCACGTGTAATTCCATTACTAGTAAATTAATTATTCCGTACAGTATTGAAGAATGTTGCCAATTTTTTTATTGAAATTTATACAAGAATGGTTTTATTCTATGCAACTGTGAAGTATTATCTATGCACTAGTGTTTATATTATTTTATAGCACATAACTTCAAAGTCGTGATATCACAGTACGGTCTGCAACATGTTTGGAAGAATGACTATTATGCTCTCGTGGAATTGTAACATTTGCCTATGACTCGTGTGACAAACTTTACACTTGAACTGAATTATACCTTATTCCAAACTTGTTGCAGAATATACTGTTATTAGATTTTTTTGTTTGTTTAAAATTTCTGAAAATTAAAAATATTAGATTACATTTTTTATTCCTGAAAACTTATTAAAGATTTATATAACAATAATCTTATTAAAATATCAGTGTGAGATCTATTTTCTTATAAATATTAAAAAACAATATTTGATATTTAAATTTACAATTTGAAAATATTCAATTTAATAAGTGCAATTTTTTTTTAGCTTTTTAGGAAAATAATTTATTACAAATTGTCTACAATAACTATTTGTGTATTAAGAGCGCAAAGTAGGACATTGTAGATTAAGAGGTTGTTCCTCCTCTGCTCCTGAGTCGCGCGGCATTCTCGCGAAATCGACAATGTCCATTTGCGCTCGAAACACACACAAATTTTTTTCTACAATCGCCACAATGAGTCATCCATCATAAGAAAAAATAATAAATTTTACATAGCAGGGCATTTTGTTTGGTTATGTAATATACCGACAGAGCAGTCATATATCAGATTGACTTGTGAAGGTAATATACGTGTAGGTAAAGACAGCGAGCGTTTTTCTACTTTGCCACTCTAGAGCGACGAAGTACCATTTTGCGTTGACAAAAGAGAGCGCAAATACTTACCTTGTATAACGACTGTAGAAAAAACTAATTTAATTCCGTTTATTTAAAATATGAAATATGTCCTGGATTTTATATAGAATAATAAAAAAAAAGTATGTTTCTACCTGGCAAAGAAATAGAAATATCTTAAAGATGAATTGTGTGTGGAGGCTGAAGATGAATATGACTAGACATAGAAAAATTTGTTAAACATGCGTTGAGTTGCATAAAATTTGAAGTCGTGCAGAGGTTGCTTTAAAATTATTGAAATTTTGCCAGAGTTATACGTATGCATCATATTTTCAGGTATATTTGTTAGCATTTCATAGGCGGCGGCGCCGTACAGTTTTATTTTTAATGTTTACAACATACTAAATCTGTTCATAAAAACAACAACACCTATAGCACATAGTTAAAATTATGACATACTATTGCAACATTGTTTTTAGGTATTTATGGAATTATGTTGTGATTTTCTTTCCTAGAACAACAGCATTACTATGTTAAAAAATTAAATTTATTAATATTATCCTGCCATAACTTTTGCCAAAATCATAAATGTATTTTTATTATGAAAAATTGCCTTATTAACTAGATTTTCACGCTGTAATTTGTTTGTATTAAAAATATAAATAACTTTTAAATAAACATTTATTATTATTATTTATTTATATAAGTTTTAAGATAACTCATAAAATAAATACTTATACTCTTATATGTTTTTATTAATATTTTGTAAATTTCTTTTAACATTATTCTACAAATAAAGTTAAATGTTAAGTTTTATGAAAGGGATTCTATTAACAGATATTGAGTTTCCGATACAGAAGTATGCTTACACCGAATGCTTGAGAATGGTTGGAAACTTGAAAAAAGTCGCCAACACGGCAAGTAATAAAGCTTAAAAAAAGAATTCATTTTAATGTAAATTTCCTTATTTCTTTTTATCAGTAAATCTTAATATAAATTTAGAATGATATAATGATTATTAATACGTAGGCACAGGAAATTAAAATTTTAAATAAAATATTCAATTTTGTGAAATTGATTTCGAAATTTTGACATAAAAATATAAAACTTTAAAAAGGTAACTGATCTGAGTCCCAATCAACTTTTATTAAGTCTCCTAATAAAATTAATATTTACTTTAATGATTTTAAGAAATTAATTGAAATAGATTCTATTTTGATTAACAAATTTGGCTTGAAAAGCGAAGGGTATTAAAGGTTAAATTTTTTTAAAAGACGTTGTGCAGCAAAACATATTTTGCTATATCAGCAGAGGTGATACATTTTTAGTAGAGCTTAAAATTGGAAGCAGGCTGTCATTCATTATCAATAATAAATGTGACTTAAGACAGCACGCTTGAAATTATGAACTCAACTAAAATTTGTATACCTCCGCTTGCTCATGGTCCCTGAAAATATAATTCTAGAAACTATTGTTATGAAAAGAGTTTTAGCGAATGGAAGAAGGATAGAAAATAGTTATTTACATACCAAGTGCGGGAACGACTGGTTCACGGAAAAGTGTGAAATAGAACGAATTCGGGAACCAAGTTCACGCAAGAAGTATGTACAATATATTTTGTACGAAAAGCTTCAAACTATTAATTAATTATTAATATTATTTTTAATGGTTATGTTTGACGTTTCATAGGTTACTGCTGTCATATCAGGAAGATAATGAAATGCACTAAATTTATACTTAAAAATTAAATTTCATTCAATAATATACCACTTTTTATAATTATTATTAGGAAAAGTAAAGTTTGAAAAACTATACTTTTTTATTATAAATACAATTTTTTAATAGATACTTTAGAAATAAGAGTCCTTTTTGCGAAATTTCCCGTAAGACTTTCTGGTTACAATACGGAAAATATAAATTTCGGATATTGCTAAGGTAATGTAAATCAACACTTTTCAATGCATGAGTACAAAAAAATCTTTTTTCTACAGTCGCTATACAAAGTAGGAATTTTGCGCTGTCTTTTGTTAACGCAAAATGTTACTTTGACGCTTTAGAGCGACTAAGTAGAAAAAACGCTCGCTAACGTTACCAACACGTTTATTACCTTCACAAATTAATCTGACATGATTGCTCAGTCGGTACATTACATAACCTAACCCAACCTCCCAATCGACAATGTCCCACTTTGCGTTCTTAATACACAATTAACTATTACGATTTGCCTTTTTTGTTGAAAAGTTAACCCAACTACAACACATGAGGCAGAAAGCTCGTACAATGTGGTCGTAATACGCAATGCTTTTATTGTTACATTTAAAAATGAAGAAAATTACCAATTTTTTTCTTTAAACATCCCTTTTCTTATAATCTTATTATCAAATTATTTAGATAAAATCTGTATTTGTTATAAAATTAAAAATCTTTATTTTATTTTTGTTGTTTATTCTATCTTACTTGTTATTTTTACTTAATGCATATAATAATAAAAATTTTATTATTACTTTTTAAATTTAACACTAATATTTATCTATTTAAATCTATAACATTTATATTTAATGACTGTTTTGAAAATAAAGATGCTTTTTTTTTCGTATTTACTATGTTAATTAATTTAAACAAATTGCTAAAATTTTATAATAAAACCACAAAATGGTCGATATTAATAATCATTCACAATAAGTATGAAGATCCAATACTTTAATCATTACAGTACGAACTTAAAATAATGCAAATACAAGTACAACGCAATTGCCAAAAATATTTTAAATTTTGAATATTGCGTCAAATAATTTTGCCAATCATTTATAGATTTCTAAATAATTAAAATATTATTTACTATATTTGTACTTTTATATTATAATTATCATAAATATATAGAATAATTGCAGTATAATCACGAAGGTAAACTTGTTAAATCTGGAATTCAAAATATTTCATGTATCTTATACATACATATGTCCTGTATCTGCAGTATTTGTAATAGAGGAAGTAACACTTATTAATATGCTACTGCCATAAATGTTGCCAAAATCATAAATGTATTTTTATTATGAAAAATAGTCTTATTAACAAAATGTTCACACTACAATATATATAGAAACATATTTATCAAATTAATTTTTATATTTCATACGAAATATAATATAACAAGCCGTAAAATGTAAATTTATTATATTATGCCTTAAAATAGGAAGATATTTTTTTGTGAAAGTTAAACTAAAAGCTTTTTATATATTATATCCGTTGTGATTTATAGTTATTTTAAATTTAAATTTATCCAAATTTAAATAATCGTTTAACATTCAATGTATCTCGTTGAATATTGAATTGACTAATAAATTACAATACAAAATGTAATACTTTCTTTATGTTGAAAATAATGTAAAATATTAAGCTTATGTAGTTTTTACATTTCAAAATGTATAAATTATAATGCATTATTAAACCAAAATATATGTTATTTTTCTCAGAATATACATATGTATATAAAAATATATTATAATGTACATATAGTGTTAATAACTCATTTTAAAAATATTTTATAAAAATATACATACCTGTATATGCAGGTATGTATATTTATTTAGTAATAAAGTTTATTTTGTTAGTTTTATACGTGAAAACGGCAAATTTTTTGTTACAACTCGTTCGCTAATCCCTGATTTACTAGCATGCTCATGTTTTCGTTGTTAATCCAAGCCATTTAGGATGTTTTATGCATTCGTTCGAATATATTATAATATTTAACTTATTTTAAGTGTTTAATAATATAAAAATTGATTTGAATAGTTGATAATTATAATTATTTTTAATGAATAAAGACATTTGCAAGTGGATATAATATAGTGTGAATTCTTATCGTTAAAACATCAGAAAGAAAGTCCGGATTTAATTGAAAGTGCCGACTTAGCGATGGATGATAAGGATCCATTAATTTACTGGTAATAAAAATTTACTCTTGGTTTTATGAATATGTTAAAAGCACTTTTTAAATCCGATATAACGGTAATGATGAAAGTTAAGCGCGGGTGTTTCACTGTAACATGAAGAAATATTTTTTTAATTTAATGATAAAGCGTAATAGATTATCGTATTTATATAAAATTATAAAAAAAGTTTATTTATATAATTTAGATGTATATATAAATTTTGTAATATTGTTTTTAATCGGTTAGTTGTTGTAATATAAATTTTTTATTTTTATTTTCAATAACAAAATTCAGTATTAATTCCAAAATAACAAAAGTCAATCTCACACTCAAAGTTGGACAAATTGATGAGTTTTTGAAATAAATATTTTATAGATTGACAATTTTGCTTTCGCATGGTCTCAAACAAGTTTCGTTCGTATTGATTCCACAAGTTTCTTTTTTACAAAAAGACAACTCAATTTTCACCCATTCTTCATATGTCACTTTTAAAGGGTTTTTTTTTT
>CM008230.1:11640760-11662211 GCA_002278615.1 Pogonus chalceus | reverse complement strand
GACTTCATTGTGGCGACTGTAGAAAAAAATCTTGTGTGTGTTTCGAGCGCAAATGGTCATTGTCGATTTCGAGAGAATGCCGCGCTCCTAAGTCTCTCGGCAACAATCTCTCAATCGACAATGTCCCACTTTGCGCTCTTAATACACAAATAGCTATTTTTAATTGTTCCAATTATAAAATTTTTATGAATTTCACTTTAAATAGAAAAATTTTAAATACACCTCAAAATAAAAAATATAAAATATTGGCTTAATATCGAATTGTATTATCACGAAGAAAAGTATGTATTTTTTAATTTAATGTTTCCAGTTTATAATCGTCGCCATAAAGCAATATAATTGTATAATCATTGTACGTTTACATGGTTTCACCCCACGATCTGAAACATTTTATGTGTTCCGAAAAAGTTGTTGGTGCTATATACACGAACGCTTTGTAAAGCATACGTACGTTAATCATTTTTCGAATATAGTTGCGACGTACTTCACATTATTGAAAAATATATCAACTAAGCATTAAAAAAAAATGAAAAAGATAATAACGTATGTCGAAATAAAATATCTGCTTATTATTATGTAATTACATTGTTTCATGGCGATGACTATATATTCAAATATTAAAATTATTAAACTTTAAAAACCTGCTTTTGCATGTAAACTATATTTAACAAAATAAAAGTATCGATTAAATGTGTCCACCGTTTAAGTACCACAGGAAATAACGAAGACTAAATTCGAATACGGCGACAGGATTATTAATATAACACTTCGTGCTTGTATACAAGGTAAAATTTATAGTTTGTAAGAAACATTCCGTGCGAGGGTTGTGTATACGGTGCTTTATTTTATACTATGTAACTAACTATTTACAACAAGATGCTTTTAAACACTTCATTTTCACGTGATCACATATTCATTTTGCTTTTATTTTATGTTACACTTTTAACTAGACAGGAATTAATCTGGATTAATACACATACATACATACATGCATATATTACACTAAATGATTTATTATTATAGACAACCCAAGTTATTTTTAAGCAGTATAAAATTGTACACGTGAGAATATTGTCGTCGTCTCGTCCGTCCATATCATTCACCATTTATTTTAATAACTTATTATTGATTTAATTGAAAGAATGCGACCTTGAGATCACATACTCTAACATATATGTTAATTTAGTACAAGTAAAGATACATAGTTTATCATTTTCATTAAAAAAAAACTTATATAATGTATAAAACCTGCACTACATAATAAATAATATATTCCAGTTGTTTATGTTATAAAATGGCGCCTATATTGCATCTAATTTTAATTTATTATCAGATATATATGGACAGACTTCAAGATTATTGATTAATATGCACTCATATTTAAATTAATTAAATACAAATCATTTTTGTTGTTACTAGAAAATGTGTGTAATATTATAAATTAATAATTTTGTTTGGTAATATATAACTTATGATTTATACTGCATTGAATTTTTACTACTGTTCTTATGAAATGTTTCTTACTTTCAAAGATTTTTATATTTGATACTTGGCTACTTTAATACAGTATTGTATATAAAATGCTACACATTTTATCTTATCAAATCAAAAGAAAGGTTAACTATTATTTTGTTTTGTTACACAACAAATAGTTGCAAATAATTTTGAGTTGTTTAAGAATAATTTGATCAGTTTTGTTTCAATTGAATAAACTTTGAAGAGTCAATTATAATTACTTTTTTTTTACTGAAATCATTTATAAGGAATTAACTTTTGTAATTATTTTATTTGATATGATAGTGACAAGTTTATGCAAGCACTTTTTTAAATTTTATATTGCAAATGTATATTTATTAAGTTTGAAGAGTCAGAAAGTGCATTATTTTAATATGTAATAATATTTATTTCAAAAAGTTTTTAGTAGTGTGTTATGATTTCATGGTATTTTTCTAAATTTGAATTTGGGGGCTCAAAAAGGGTTATTTAAGTAATAGTAACATTATAAAAGAAACTTCTGAGGGAAAAAGAAAAACATTTCGCGCTGAATTAATTTTAGGAAGGGCGAAAATATCATACAGAACAAAAACCGAATATTAATTTGGGGATTTCGAGGCCCCCTGTTGTCGGAGGCCTCAGGCAGTTCTTTTTTTGCCCATAGATAAACATGCTATTAAATATTTAGAAACTTCTGGAATATTTTTTAAGCACAGAACAATAAAATAATAAATTATTAATTAATTTTTGCAATCAGCCTAACTCAGTTTTATTAGACTTTATAAATTTAAAAAGAAATTATAAAATAAAAGGAAATATTTGTTATATTAATATTTTTAATATGGCGGCGTTTTAACTGGTGATATGTTGTCAAAATACTAATTGAAAAATTAATCTTCAAATTATTTTTAATGTAAAATTACTTGATTTTCTAATTAATTTTGAAAGATTCAGAGAATTTATTTAAACTTGTGTTTAATATTTAAAAGAAAATATTTTTAAAAATTTTCCAATTTGATTCAAATTTGTATGAAAAGTATTGATGTTACTTGATAAAATATTATTTTAAAAGTTGTAATAATAATAATATTTGTTATTAATTTGTAGGATTCGATATAATATCTGAACTAGCATCTTTCTATTCCAATTAATTTTTGTACATGAGTGCATTTAAGGGCCAAGAGGCCACATTCTTGCAACCATTTCACCATGAAATATTTTACGATCTCAGCTTGACAAATGTCACGATCATTCTCTAAATACACTGACCGGAATCGCAAAATTTAAAAGTGCATAACTACCAAGACGCGAATTTGATTTAGACTAAAGATAAACGGAACGAACAACTGCACACTATACTACTATACGCTTTATTCCAACTTGAAATAAAATACAAGTTTGTTTATTTTGTCAACTATGTACAAAATATGAAAAATTAGTTAGTTAGTTAGTTACAAATACAAAGAAAGTTGTGCATATTTAATAAATTGATATATGAATAATACAAGTAAGTAATTGCTATATTTATTTCATATAATGCTAATTTTCTCATGATTTCTAAATACATTATTAACGTTGTAAGTTATAGCATGAATAATATTTAATAATTTAATTGAATACCATATGCTAGAAAGATTTTCCATATGTACACTTTACACTCCATCAACTTGCATTATATACTAAATAAATTTATTACATAACTCATAATTGTTATCAATTAAATAACTGAAAAACAAGATTTATAAGTACGATAAATAAAAGAATCAGATAAATATTAACATAGCGCGTATATCTAATATAAGTGAAGGGATATGCATAATAAAAATTAGTTTGAGTCAATTACATACGAATGGGAAGTGCATTATACGGAATCATCGATTGATCATTGATAAAGTCAATCACTAGTAGCTATGTTACAGAATTCCAATCTAATTATTTTCAAGTAGGTCTCTGTATACCGACTATGAAAATAACTTCTAAGTTTATACTTTGAAATATGTGCTTGGAACTGTTTCTTGACAATGTTAACAACTATATTTATTTTTGCAGTTATTAAGGTTATAAAATATATAAATCTCACACTAAATAATTTAATTAATTTATAATAAATAAATAAAAATACTTTTTAAAAATAATTTTAACTGGAAGGTGTTTAAACTCGTGTTTATACTTGTTTTTAAACTCTTAACCATAAACAAGTTCCAGGTAATACTTAGTATCAAGTTATTTCGGTGTAAAAGGCACCAGTAACAACTTGAACCCTAATCGTTTAAGTTACTAACTAAAAATAGAACATATCGTTCATTGATTCATGGATTTTTACAGCTATAATCACGAATGGCTTACTTTATTCGTATAATTGAATAATTTCTGTATTTTCTCTGCATTAATGATAATATAGATGTTAGTTTTAAGATGCATTCGTTAAAAACTTTGGAATATTTGTAAGGAAAGTCAACGCCACGAAGCATTGTAATTGCGTAATCATAGTACGTTTACTGTGTTTAATGTATATATGGTTTTTCGAATAAAGTTGCGACGTACTTCACATTATTGAGAAGTATGTCAACTAAGCGTTGAGAAGTTGAAAAATATAACGTATGTCGAAGTAAAATATCTGCTTATTATTATGTAATTACATTGATTCATGTCGATGATTTTACTGCGTAGAATAAACTATATACTTGATAAAATAACTGCAAAATAAATTATAAATTAAACTAAAACTTTTAAAAGCTAACTAGGTTTTGCAAATGAATTAAATTCCTTCCAATAAATCCACATAAAATTTATCCCTGACCACTACTTGGCGTCAAATTTATCGAATCACTCTTCGTTTACCTGATCAATTATTGACTATTCCTCGTAAATATAGGGTCCGTAATACGTTTACGGCCACAACCGTCGGTAAATACAGCCAGAGATCGGCAGGAAAAATTACTTCTTCGTTGGCATCGTCGGAAACAGCAGGGAAGCAATGTGCCATTTTGCTTTCCGCATCCGGTGACTGAAATGGTATAGCTTGGAAACGTCCATCCTCAAGGGAACAGGAGCTGTGAAAACGAAGTGCTGCAGTGAAACGTGTACAGAATATGGCGATGATAAAAACACGGTTTTACAGTGCTTGTAAACTTTTTTGGTTCGAATAAAACTTTGTTGTTTTTTATTTTAAAGTTTGTTGGTTGGTTTCACTGTTGAGGTAGATCTTGGGGAGATTTCACCTGGAGACTGGGGAGGTTATAATTTCTAATAAAATGGAGTTACATAACGAACTTTATTATGAGGCAACTTTCTCATTTGAGGGGAACTACTGGAATGAATATCAAAGTACAATTAAGTGTCGCATAAAATGCTCCGTTTTCATTCATTCTTCTTTTACTGCAATGTCACCAAAAATTCGAGGAAAAAACAAATATAAATAAAACAAAAATGAAAAAAAAAGTATTCTCGATTGTTGGTCTTAATAAAGGGTGACTTGCTAGTTACCAATCTGAATTTCTTGATTCAATTATAGAGATCCCTAATCGTTAGAAAACTTTATGACCATAATGTGCATTCGACCATTAGTTAAGAAAATTAGAGATCACATCTTATGTAGACCAAAAGATCTTCTATTAATCCTGAATTCTTGATTTGTAATTATTTGTCATATTTAATGAACCTTTACTCTGTTGCTGGAGTATAATCAAAGCATAAAATAACATTTCCAATATGCATTATTATTATGAAAATTAAGTTGACATTATGTGTTTACTTAACTAAAAACAATCATACTTTCCTTTTTATTATTATATAAAGCAGATTTGTACAGCGTAAATAATAGAACTTAGAAAATGATCTTAATCAGAAGATTTTTTATTTTTTCCTGTAAATTTTCCATTGAACGGTTTGAGTTGTTTAAAATTTAAGAAATCTAAATTTGCAGTCTGACCTTGTAAGATGTTAAAAAAGTTCTTTTCTAAAAAAATTCTAGATAACTATTTAACAAAACTAAAATTAATTAAATCTAATTACTAACAAATATTAAACTTATTTAAAGTTAAAATTGGTTGCTAGCCGCTGGTTTAAAGATATGCATTCCAAATTTTCAACTCTCGCAAGAGTGATACAAACTGAATATAAATGTCATGAAGAAACATCCCCTTTGGAAGGTCATGTTACCCTCTCAAATTATTATAATAATTCACTTTTTATTTGCTTTTCTTGTTAAAGAGTTTTCCTCTTTTTTTGGATTTCAAAAATATAAACCGTAGGATATAATTTACATATTTATTTTTTCTGTTAAAACATGTTTGAAAAAGTGCAACAACCCTGTAAATCCCTAAATATATTTGAGGTTGTACCCCCAACAAAAAAATAATGTAAAAGAGAATGAACCTTTAGTATATATTTCATTGTGTATTTATTTAACAGATCGGGGTGATTTTTTGCCGTCATTATTGAATAGAACTCAAACGGCCATTAATGAAATCATCAATATTGAGTCAGCTTGTTTCTAGAGCCATTTGCAATAACATACAAAGGGATAAATCACCGAATCTAATGGATTTTCGTATTTCACGAGTATAATAAAATTTGTGAGCTAATATAATTTAACTTGGGGATAATATTGCATAGAATTGGGTCAGTGTTAATAGGTCGTTATATTTTATTTGTAATAAATATGTTCTATTAAAATATAATTATATTTAATAGTTGTTTATTGCTAATAATTTATTGAAAGATTTTTCTTTTTATTTTGAATCAAACATTTCTGATTTTATTTTCGATTAAGTAAGTTTAATTAGTTTCTTCAGAAACTGTTTATATATTGTTGTTTTCGATTAATTGATTAAGCGATTAATCAGGGTAGTCGGTAATTTGGAACAAGGACCAAATAATACAATCAAATGTAACCTTAATTTAATCTAATGCGCAGTAACTATACACGATGCAGCCTTTATAAAATTTAATGTTTGAAATGTAGTTATATTTAAATCAACAAAACAATCAAAAATTTATTTTTCCGCATACTTGATATGTAATAGATCATTTACTTGCCTAATTTTAGGTCAGTAATGATGTGTCAAATTGACAGCCGGGATGTAATAACAGCTGTGGGTTTTAACGGTGCAAGCATACGACCTGACATCTATCGATAAAATATCAAAATTACATAATTTAAATTTAGCAATAAAATAAGTCATATTTACATGATAATTTTAATTATTTTTAATAAAATTTCTTTAAAACGATCTTTATTTCAATTTCCGCATGATTTAATATTGAAATTATCATAAATACAAAAAATTAGACATTTATAGTTTGAGGTTATATGTCAAAAATTCTTCTGAAATGACGGATGCGTTTTTTATTTTATTACTTGTTTCCATGGTTTCAGTAATGAATAGGAAAGCGCCACAATTTCTTAGTTTATAGGTTTTTCATTATAAAATTAATTTATTTCATTAAAAACAATCTTCTTAAGGATACGGAAAAATATCTTGCGCCCTACGGGAATCTAACAGCATATTACATCCCTCAGCTTTTGCTGCCCTCGCTCACTACGTTCGCTCGTGCATCAGAAATCTTCGGGATGTAATATGCCTTTATCTTCCCTTGTGACGCAATTTACTATTTATGAATAATAAAAAGCAACATTAAAAATAAGAATAATGATTGAAAAAATAAGAAAATTTTATTAATATATTTATTAAAAGCAGTTAGAAAGTATCTTTTAATTTTATTACTTTATTATTTATGGTATATCCTAATAAACAGTAGCAATAAAAAGTCCCAAAAACTCTTTTTACAGCATCACTTTCTAAAATTTCGATTTCAATAATCTTAAGTTGTCTAATTGGTGGTACTATCAGCATGCTTCAGCATTTCAAGTTAATAATTTAAGTATTTGTGATTTTCACCGTATTTTTTTTTTGTATAATATGCTTAATATATGATTTTAACTAATAACTAAAGTACTATTAGTAATTTCAAATGTTTTTCAATCGAATTGAAAGTTTTGTCAACCATACTTAAATTTATTTTCTTTAACTACGGAATTTATATTATTTTTGTATAATTTTCAATCATAAAAAGGTTTAAATCTTCGCATTTGTTTAGTATTATTATACACTAGTGTTTGATATGAAGTTTATATTATTTTATAACGCATAACCCCAAAGTAGCGACATCTAGTAGTTATTTTTTAATTACTAAAATAAATATATGTCAACTTTGGTTATGATTTTTTTTTAAATTCAACTAAATTTATGAAAGAAAGAATAGTCTGCAATATGTTTGGAATGGCTATTCTATTATAGTTGAACTGTGATAAATTGTCCACTCGAGCTGAATTATATCTCTTACCAAATTTATTACAAAATATACTATTATTATTGTTCTCTTATACACCAATTTGAAATATACAAAGAAAATAATATTGAATATTAGTTTGAAAATCATTTTTAGTTAAAAGATTAATTTTACATAATACTTTACGACTGCTGCCAGCAACGCATTCCAGAATTATAAATGCAACAAATAAATAAATATCATACACTGACAATAGTTTCAAAATGTGTTTAGTATAGATATTTTAATCATGTACTTATAAATTAAAAAGTTTAATGAATATTCTATTAAAATACATGACAAATTTTGATTTCTGTTTTATAGAGTTCGATTTTTCTACAGCATTTAAAGTTACAGTATATTTCTTATAATATTTGAAGAATAAAATGTAAATGAAAAGAAAATAACAAAAACATGATATTTAAAAAAAAATCAATGACATTTAGTTGCATAGAGCGAAACTAGGGCTTCAATATAGTAATAACAAATCCCTAAAGTTTTAGGGTGACCCCAAAAACTAAAGTAGGGTTGAAACATGAAGTATCTCGTACGTACACTAGGCACACAAGTCGCATTAGCATTGTTCAAAAGCAGGAGGGCAGAATAAATGATTCAGTTGTCAGAATTTATGCCTTCATTGTGTCGTCTGGCATCGACTGTTGAAGTGCAGACAGCGCGGTATACTCTCTCACGACTTTGCGTAACTATCGCATGTCTTACCCATTGATATTTCAACGCCGAGCGGCAATCGTATTGCGGGTGACGTGTCTATTAATATTGTAATATGTGTTCCCCTCTTTATTTCGCGGTCTTATATTTCATAGGTTTTATTGTTGTGCATTTCTATGATAACTATGTGTCATTTGTCTATCTTAAACATCCTATTGTCGGCTCTTAAATGTGCAGAACGAATTTTCTATGTTATAAGCATAATTCTCCGGAACTGAGGCAAATAATTTTTTAATGAGTTTCGACGTGTTTGCATTTCGCCTATTATAAATAAAAAAAATATACTTAAATGTATTTACTTTCTTTGAAACTTTTTAAATTAATTAAATAATTTGGTTGATTTTTATGAAATACAAAAACAAATTATTTTTTGTACTCATGCATTGAAAAGTGTTGATTTGCGTTACCTTAGCAACATCCGAAATTTCTATTTACAGCATTATAACCAGAAAGTCTTTCGGGAAATTTCGCAAAAAGCACTCCTTTTTCTAAAGGCATCTATTAAAAAACTGTATTTATAATAAAAAAGATAGTTTTTCAAACTTCACTTTTCCTAATAATAATTATAAAAAGTGGTAAATTAACGTATGAAATTTAATTTTTAAGTATAATTTTAGTGCATTTCATTAACACAGTTGGCAACACATTCTGTCTGATTTGACAGCAGTAACCTATGAAACGTCAAACATAACCATTAAAAATAATATAAATAATTAATTAATAGTTTTAAACTTTTCGTACAAAAAATATTGTACATATATCTTGCGTGAACTTGATTCCCGGATTCGTTCTATAACACTCATCCGCGAACCAGACGTTCCCGCACATGGTATGTAAATAACTATTGTGCGCATTTAATTTTAACATCCTTTTCAAAAAATTTGAAAATTTTTACGTTTCCCGAAGATTTTAAGTAAAATTTAATTCAATAAATTATTTTAATATATGAAATATTGAGCATAGACGTTTAGAAGTAAATGAATTAATTATTTAGAAAATAAAATTATTTTTATTTTTACTGTTAAATCATAATATTGTTTCTTTGAAAAAGTGATACTATATATGATCCAGAAAACTATATTTGTATCATAAATATAATAACTTAACTTTTAAGAGCACTAAGCTTTAAAATAAAATAAAAACAAGGTATTAATAACCAATTTATCTTTATCTTTATAATAAATATAATATAAAAAAAACAATAACAATAAAAGTATATTTCTTCTAATTAATGATAAGGAAATTAATATGTTTTATTATATTTAAATTTACCATGGTTTAGCATCAATTTGTTTCTAATTGCATTATTAATTTATTAAATATATTTGCAGTGAAGAAACAACAATAACGAAATTCTTTTTTCTATCATTTTTCCATTTGCTAATACTATTCAAAATTTGGATTCAAAAGAACTTAAATCAGTTGGGTTCAGAATTTGAAGCGATTTGTCCAAGTCATATTTATTAGATAACTGTAAATTGGCTAAAACTCTACTTACATTATTATTGAAAATTTCGATTTAAAAGATTTTGAAACAGTTCTGTTCAAAATTGGAAACGCATTTTCGTTTTATTAACAAACTGTTAATTTTGATTAAAATTGAATGACAAACTGTTTCAAATATTGAACCCAATTGTACTACCAGTCAGAAAGGTAATTTAAAACAATTTTAAAGTTTCATATCTTTAATATTTGTTACATTAACTACAATCTTATCGACAAGTTATTATTTTATTAATAATTGATATCGGTTTTATATCTTAATCTTTTAATTTCCTGTCATTACTAAATGAGCTAATATTAACCTGCGAATAATAAATATTTTCCCTAATATTAATACAGAATTCATATCATTCTTGTATAATTTCCAATCATAAAATGGTGACATTCTGTACAACTGTGTAGTATTATTATTTCACTAGTAATGTAATAAGGTAATATGAAGTTTATATTATCTTATAACATATAACCTCAAAATGGCCACAACTTATTTTGTTTTTATAAAAATCCATATCTGTCAAATTTTGTTCGGATTTCTTTTATTTTTGCTTATAAATTATGTCTAATTCTAAACTTATTACAGAATATACTATTCTTTAAAATTGTTTTCAAATAATATAAGTAAATAATTTATCTTTAAAAAATATTCTAATTAATAAAACTTATAGGACATTCAATTCATTATATTTAATTGAATTAACAGTTATAGTGATTCACAAACAAAGCAAATATTAATTTAAAACTAATGATGCGAATCAAATTTAATATTAAAAAATAGGTTACCTTTCAACAACTTGAATAGGAAATTGAATTAATGTGAATTTTATCTGTCTGTTATAATGTAAACGATAAGGTAATACTATTTGCTATTACTGATATGAAAGTCACCTAACAATATTATTGAATTTATTTATTAAATATTTACAAACATATAGAATTGAAAAACGATTATTTTCTCATAAAACGACCAACTATTTGTATAAAAATAAGTTGAATGTTTTATGTTATATGAATAATATTATTTTTATATTTACGCTTCATTATTTCTTGCTTTTATTAATTTTAATTAACAATCATAATAGTATTATTTTGTTTATGCTTGTTAATTTATTTATTTAAAAATGGCAAAGTTTTTGTTTAAATTTCTTTTTTTTATGTTAGTCATAATTGAATTTTTCTCTTTTCTGTTTGTTAATAATTTTTTCGAATTAGTTTTGCATTAGAATATTTCTAGTTTTATAAAAAAAGGTGAAAGTTATATAAGAAATTAAGTTTTTAAAATAATATTCGATATATTATTAAATAAAATACAATATTTTAACTATTACTTGCCAAACAGTATTTTTTCAAAAAGAACTTTCTAAAAGGAATTAAATGTTAATAATTATTAAAAATAGAATATTCACAAATTAATTTTTTGTACTCATGCATTGAAAAGTGTTGATTTGCGTTACCTTAGCAACATCTGAAATTTCTATTTACCGCATTGTAATCAGAAAGTCTTACGGGAAATTTCGCAACAATCACTCCTATTTTTAAGGTATCTATTAAAAAACTGTATTTATAATAAAAAAGTATAGTTTTTCAAACTTTACTTTTCCTCATAATAATTANAACCAGTCATTCCCGCACATGGTATGTAAATAACTATTTTTGCTAGAAAACTTTCAAATATAAGAATAATATATTCTGTAATAAGTTTGGAGTGAGGCCTAATTCAGAAGGATAACTATTCCAAACAGGTTGTATGTTTTACCTTCTATAATACTATAATAGGTACTATAAATTTATTCGAATTAAAAAAAAAAAAAACTTAATAAAGTTTGACAGATATGTATTTACATAATTAAAAAATAGCTACTATATATCGCCATTTTGGGTTTATCTGTTATAAGGTAATACAAACTTCATAATATCTAATTAAACACTTGTGCATCATAATACTGCACAAATTGCACTAAATGCACCCATTTTATGATTGAAAATTAAACAACAATAATGTAAATTCCGTACTAGTATTTCAGAAAATCTTTTATAAATTGTAAATTAATAAATCTGGTTCTAATAAACATAATAAAATATTGCATTTATTTAGTTTGGTTGTTTGTTAAAAAAATACCTCACAAGCTCATAAAAATTTTGCTTAGATTGTTTTAAAACATAAAATGTTATGTTAATTTTACTTTAATAATTACTAAGATATTGTTTTAAATAAAAATTAAATGTGTTTTTTTTGTGTATGTAATTAAACAGACGGTTGTTTAAAATCAATCAATAGTTTTGAGTCCTTGAAAATAAATCCAAATTTGATTAATAATTGTTAAAAGGCATGACTATAACAAATTAACACCAAAGTTTTAATTAAACCTTGAACAAAATAAATAGTTAAACTGAATAAGTCCTTTCTAATTAACATATTCGTTTTGAATTCTTCTTTGTTTTCAGTTTGTATTTTGATGTAACTGGAATTTTTTGTATTTCTCATTCAAGGAAAAGCATTAAAGGATAATTTATTTAAAAATATAAGAAATTAATGAGAAAACTAATGAATATTCGTAATTCTTTTCAATAACATTTAGAAAATGATGTAATTGATATTATAAACAATTATGTAAAATTAATTGCAAACTGAATTCAACGTTATTTCAATTATTGTGAAATCTTACATCATTTCATGACATAGATCTAGGAAACATGCTGATTTTTATTTATATTATTACAATTTATTTACCTTACATTTATAGAAATTACATAGTTTATCGATTATTATTTTTATGAAATCATATTGGAAATATCACGCGTAACCAATCATGTATGAAAAGGAAAATCAATTTCAATTTATTTCTTTTTTTTAACGTTCATTTTCCTTTTTATTGCTCAATATCTTAATTTATAATTAACTATAACTTTTATATACTTTTTTGTACTCATGCATTGAAAAGTGTTGATTTGCGTTACCTTAGCAACATCTGAAATTTCTATTTTCCGCATTGTAACCAGAAAGTCTTACGGGAAATTTCGCAAAAAGCATTCCTATTTCTAAAGGTATCTANACTTTTCGTACAAAAAATATTGTACATACCTCTTGCGTGAACTTGGTTCCCGGATTCGTTCTATGGCAACGTTCTAAACACTCATCCGGGAACCAGTCGTTCCCTCACTTGGTATGTAAATAACTATTCCTTATATAGATATAAAAAAAAATCTATTGTTACTTTGCAAAACGGTACGAATCGAATTTGAAATAAAATTTAATAATAATATCATTCTACAAGTATTTTAAAGCTCTTGCGTTTTAGTTTTATAGATAATCTGATTTAAAATTTACGTTATTTACAAAATGAAACAAGTATTTTAGCTAAAAATACGAAAAATTCAAAAAAAGATCATGTTTTCATGAAGAAAATAATGATCAAATCTGAGGAGTTGCAAGAAATAAGAATCTAACTTATTTATAGGTTATAAATAAAAAATATTTCTTTTGTCTTAATTGGCCAGTTTATTAAAAAAGAGAATATTAACTTTGAAACTAACATAGAAAATGGAAAATTTAATTTTTTTTTAATGATTTCTAAATTAATATTTTATTTTAATTTATAAAAGTTATTTAAATTTGATCAAATGAATTCTAATTGCTTTAATACAATGTGTCCCAAAAGGGTCGGGGTATTTCCGAAGTTAGGAAACCTCTCGCNTTTGTAAAGACGATTTTCGAACGTTTAATTCTCGACCCTTTTGGGACATACTGTATATTTATATCACGAATAAACTAAAATTTGAAATATTTATACTTCAACTAATCATATTATAATTATATTTAAATATTTTAATATAAATAAATTAAACAATTTCATTAATAATTCATTCAGCGTCAGTATTTTGAAAGAAACTTAAATTACAGATAATAATAATAGTACTAACAGTGTATCAAAATAAATCAGTTTTACTTATGCAAAACAATATTGAAACACAATAATATTATTGCGTATTGTAACCTTCACGGTACAGATTCAAAAAAATGATATATAAAAACTTTTTACAAAAGGAAAAAAACTGCGTAATCACAGGTATGTTTTCCCAAGAAATCATTAACAGTGGCGTATCAAATACGAATCTTTTTTAATTGTTAATAATATTGTCTATAATTCAATGCTTATTTGACAGTTTTATAAATACCCTTTAAAGTTAATAGTTTAAAAAATATTTTATAAATTATTTCTACGAAACATTTTCTTATGCAATTATTATTATTATAGTTAAAATAATTTTGTGCTAAAATTTGTTGCATTGACTTTGAAATGACCTTTGTTTGTATCAAAGTATTGTTACAAATGTAATACAACATTAATATATAAAGTTATTATCATTATTTTTATATAAATAAGCAAAAGTAATCAGGTTTCTACTCGTATATATTTATAAAAGTTAGAATGTTGTATTTGCAAGTAGCAAATAGACAAGTTAATATTAATTTTACTCGTTACAAAAGAAGGAAATATAATTATTTAAATATGAACAATAAAAAAATCTGTTTGGCGCTAATGTTTTGATGAATTTATTATCTTCGAAACAAAAAACTTTAAGAGTGGTATTCAGTTCTGAAAATTAACATATATAAAATTGAAATAATAAATACCAAGAATATAAATTGATGTATTTTTTTTTTTTTTTTCTTTTAAACAATAGGCGTTTTAAATACCGTTCATTCTTCTTCTTATCAAGGTTTTTTGAGGTCTTCATTAAATTTTACAACGCAAATATTTGAATATACAAAATATAGGATAAAATTAAAATTTCTCATAACCTTAAATTTATTAAAAAATTTAATCAAAAAATTGTAATTACTTTTGTTTTTTATTAGAAAATTTTTATGACAACAACAATTATATATTTTTTTGTTTATTTTCTGATGAGGAAAGAATTTAAAATAATAATTATGTATCTTTTTAGTTTGTTTTATTTGCTAATTTCTTTTTCCGAAAATAATTGTAATTTTTTATCATCCATAACAAAAAAAACAAAAGAGGTTGACATAACCTACTATTATAAAAATGAAGTTGTAATATTTTCTGGCAATTTCCTTTATTTTGTCGACAACTTATAATAATAGATTAGATCTGGCAAAGTTCCACAGTAAAATTTAAAAACCGCAACATAAAAATCTTCGAAAACACTTTTCATGTATCTTTTAAAACTAATTCTCTCTGAATTGGTCGTATTATTTTGTTAGAAACGCCATTAAATGGCCACTACAAAGAAACTGTGAAAGAATTTATGTGTCCAAATGAGTTTTGTAACCGCTAGCTGTTTCGTATCATGTACCAACATGAAAACGAGATCGGACATTTCGATATAGATATGGGAAAAGTGCCCGTCTGATATAAATGTCATGTGATATGAGACTAGAATGACAAATAACTTCACACATGCGCTAGCTCAAATATGCGAATGTAAATTGAGTAGTTTATACATGTCAGTGTTAATAAATTTAAAAACATTTTTGTGGTTTATTAGTTAACACGTGTTTACACATTATCAAAACAATGGGTGGTATTCAGAAGCATAATAGCTCGACTAGGATATATATCCATTAGCTCAAACACTTTCCATTATTACATTTTGAGTAAACATTTTCATTTTACACACATGTAGTTAACTAGATGATAAATACATTTGTGAATGGTTTATATTTAAATTTTCATGAAATATCTACGAAATAAACTAACCTAACATTCTTTCATTTTTCTTCTACGTGTTATTTAACATTTCTGCAAAACATTATAAGGAGTTTTTAGTTGTGCATCTGTATACGTGAATTTTGGTTAATATAATTAATTAGTCAAGGCCAGAAAATGGAAAAAAACTGTAACATTTTTGTTAAAAATTGTTTACCGGAAGTAACTGCATTCCAAATGATGATGTAACTCAACTATATTAACATTTTTTAAGAATTTATGTTCAATGTTTTAGGTGTAAATAGTAAATAATCACCAAAAATGTAAAAAATAAATACCTTAACTTTTAGTTTCTTAAAATTGTTGAGGAACTGGAAAATATTATTTTTTTGTATTATCAGTACTTAAATATTAAATCAGTTTTGTGTCAGAAAAGAAAAGACGGTTTTGAATCTTCGCTAAAATTCTCCTTGCATGGTCTTCAATTAGTTTGGTTCAGAATTTGAAGCAAGCTTAGCTTGTTCAAGTTTCACTTATTAGATAGCTGTAGCTTGCTTCAATTTCTCGCCCCAATTTTACTACCAGTTAATAAAAACAGTTTTAAAATTTAGCATCCGTGTTTTTGTATCAATATTTGAAAACTAAAATTTTTTAAAAATATATTTATAAGTAGAAATTTCATTAAATATACTTAAAATATGTGTTTTTGGAAGATACAGTTAAATAACTACAAAAAATACTGCTTTCTTCAAATCATTTAACTTTATTGTTATACATTTGCTAGAATTACTATTAAACTAAAATTTTTATGTAAAATTCAAATTATTTATGCTAATAAAACATATAATTCATAAAAATATATGAGGTCACTGAATAAGTCTTGGCAAATCATAAAAAATAGCGAGTTATCAACAAAAATAACCTAATTTAAGTATTAAATGTGTTAGAATAAAATAAAAATGCTGTAAACTCAATGTTAAAATTTAATTTCCGTGTTTTCTCTTTAACATGAATTTCTAAGAACATAACTCAAAGAAAACAATACCAAATGCAGGTAAATAAATTAGTATGCAGTTATAATGTTATTCCTGGTATATTTAACGACAAAAACTTTATAAAGCAAAGTTCTTTCTATGAATTAATCTCTCATAACCTCTTATTTTAACCATAATTTTCTCCTATAGATTGCTATCTCAATAATTCAATGACATGAAACCCATTTTGGTTTTACGATATCGCTTGAACCGCCTGCGCTAATTGTTCTAAATGCTCGTCGTATTTTATTATCCATTACCTACGACAACGTGTATTCACTTCTCCTTTTTCTTCGTGTTTCTTATTTTTCTTCCGCTGACGTTTAATTCACGTTCTTATATCCTGGTTGACTTTGTCTTGTGACTCTTGCTACCCACATAAATCGATGTCTTGTAATGTTTTTGTATGTTTTATTTATTATTATGCACAGGGTCGTAGACAATATCCAAATAATTCTACATTTCATCATTAAATACTTATTTCATTTGAAGAACTATAGGAAGAGTATGTTAGGTTATAAACTCGTGTCAACAAACTCCGAGTTATTTTGAAGTAAATTACTTCTGTAAACAAATGATAACGTGTATTTATTATAACTTATGCTATAATTAAAATATAACTGTGTTATATTTTAGTATAGCTGAAATTAATATTACACAATTGTTTTATTTTTAACGAAAAATTTGAAATTATAACTTGCATAGATGTCTGCTCCGGTTCTGTGCAAACGATACAAGAATAATTGTCGAGTCTTGTGTAGGAGAACTTTGTATATGTTGGCGTACCCCTTGTTGTGCCCCTCATGGTTCCCGTCTTACCATGAGTTATTAGTATTGCTCCAAAGTTTGCGCATTGTTCCCTCCGATTTACCGATTTTAGTAATGATTTTTGCTAGTATAATAACTCATTCTCTTCTTTGTGTACATCTTCTATAATATATTTATGTACTTCAGTTAATTATTATAAATATTGCGAGAAAAGTTGTATTATTACAATTAATTATTAAAATTAGATGATGTATGATAATTCAAAATAAAATAATAATAAATAGATACTAACAATAAATAAGTTACTTTTAAGATTTTTTTAATCGCTCACCGTTATAGATACTTATTTATAAGAAGAAGAATAAATAGTTGATATTATACAGTTTAATCAATAATTTTTATTAAAAATTTGTTTAAAACATTAACTACTGAACTTATTTCCTTATTATCATTTGTATATTTAAATATTATATTTAATAATAGAAATTTTAGAAATATTTGATTTAAAAATATCTGTTTAAAATAATTCAGGTAAGGAAATATTAAAAGAAATAAATTTGACATAATAACACTTATTTTGTTATTGTTGATTAATAAATATAATGTAAATAAACAACTTAAAATTAATACAAAAACTTTTCATGTTTAAACATGTTGTTGAGGGATACATTTGTAGCAATTTAAAACTTTTCTTGTAACTTTCTTTACTAGTTTTTCTGTTTCCAAACATTTTTTCTAATACTTTTACGGTTGCATTGCGAAATTTTGTATTTTTCATTTAGTTTTATTTATTATTAGTGCTTACGTAATAAATTAAGTATAATATTAGTTCTTTTTTTCTCCTAAATAATTTTTAAAAGTTGTTATTTATAGAAATTACAAAATGATTTATCATTCTATTGCAGTTTATATAAATAAAATATATTTATGTACGTATATACTTTTATTATAAATAACATATTATTTATTATTATTTTTTTTTTTTTGCGAATTGTGACGGGAAGTAATTATTTCAAAGTAAAAATAGCCCTATACTTTGTCCTAATAGTTACGTAGTTAGTTAAAATATATATTTATAAATTAATGAATGCTTAATATTCGCATGTCTGCATATGTGAAACAAAATAATACCACAATTAAGATATAGTTAGAGTTGCGTGTTTTGTGATATGAAATATCATTATATAATAAATAGTATGATTTATAGTTATTTATTTATTCATGTATAATATTACTTTATAAAAGATTGCATAAAATATGAATATTATTATTATTTGTTGATATCAAAGTACATATAAACGATTCCAGACATTAAATGATATGTTAGTTACATTTGCACATGAAATTTTAAAGTGTTGTTAGTGACTCCCCTTGTTAGTAAAAAGATACAAAGAAGCTTATAATGGATAGTGTTGTTTCAAAGTATATAAGCGCCCTTTGGGATAATATATGCATATCCCTTTACAATAGGAGGGACAAACTACTTCAAAACAAACTTACCCTATTATTGATTGTTGCTAGTAATAAAGGATTCTCTACTATAGTCTGTTTCGTCTATTTTTAGTAATGTACTCGTATCTGAAGTCTTCACCACGATTCAAATGTAGTATATAATAAGAAGCACATGTTATTTTTACGACATACGCAACTTCTTTTTTACTTTCTTAACATAAATTTGACATATTTATTACTAATATGAAGTACGTCGCAACTTTATACGAACAACTATTGTTACAGTGAGTGTACACCATTTTTCTTTACATTGGTGACTTCTTTTTGAAGCGTACGTATATAGGTATAACAACAACGGCTTTCTTGTAAAGTATAAATCGTTTCAAATCATGGGACGATACCATGTAAACATACAATGATTATTACACAATACATTTGCTTCGTGGCGATGGCTATAGTATTTTTATATCTTAACTTTTATAATTTAATTTTGGTCGAAACTCGTAAAATGTAATTAAGAATTGTTATATTTACATGAAACTACAGCAAGTGTTTTTATTTAATAAATTTACTTATTTTTNATTAAAAAATTGTTAATTAACAATGTATCTGTCAACACGGAAACAAATTGCTTTGTGCTTTCTAAAACAAAGTTACAAGTACGAACACTCCTTAATTTGTAATTAAACCACCCTCACCTTTACGGAAATAATATTCTACACTTATTACATATTAATTCTTGGAAGAATTTTATAATTAGCATTTCATCTTCATTTAAAAAACTACGTGTCTTATTAACACTGAATAAAAATTTTATCAAAGTAATTATCATTTCTGTATTCTGTACTTTAGGATTAAGAAATTTATTCACACCTACACGGAAAGAATATTTATGAGGCTTCTTGACAGATCCGCACTACTAAAGTCTTTTAATTTTAATTTTAGAATTTAAAATACTGAATAATGTAGCCTAATATGACTTGAATTTGCTACACTTTTTTGATGCATAGGTTGCATATATTACGGCGTTTTTTCTTTTAATTTTTTCAAATATTTATTAATTTTATATTGGTGTTAATTGAACATAATTTATAACATATTTTATGAGTTTATTATATATTTAATGAATGCAATAAATCGTTAATAATAATTTCGATTTGTAATAAACGACCTAATTATTAACACGATTATTTATTTTATTTCCATTTAAAATAATCAATTACTTTAAGAAGCGTCAGTTAAAAAATGTAATGAATAAATTAATTTCAAAATGAACATTATCGTAAGTTGGTATCTATAGATAAAAATTAAATCTCCATATAAACTAGTTTATTTTCACTGAACTTGCATTGCATCTTATTATAATTACTAATCAAAATTTTCTTCCCAAATAAGGCCAGCACCCAACTTTCTATATGTGTTTATTTGACACCATGGTACTGCTAGGGATGGTTAACATACATACATATCGTGCCTTTATTATTATTATAAAGAAAGTGTTTGGCTGCTTTAACAAAGTAATTCGCGACTATCTGAGATCAGCACTGTCGAATTTGTGTTTTTTTTATGTCAGATTAACTTTCGTGTTGGTGACATTTTTGCCAAATATGGTTATGCACGATGTGAGTTTACGCGTATCTGATGCATTTTGCTGTCTATGAAAAAGTCGGCTAAAGTTGCCTTAAGACTATATTAATTTTTATGTAAAACTGCAATATGATTTTAGTTCTATTCTGTAAAAATGTTTATTTACCTGATGATGATCGCTTGATCAAAACAATTATAATCAAAATTAGTAATTGTGAAACTTATTTAAGTGTTTTATATTGCTTACAATTAGTTATAATATGTTTCACAAAGTTCCAACCATGGAATTGTTACAAATATAATCTTAAGTAGAATCGTGGAATTTCTAAAAGTTGTTATAGCCCTGATTAGGTTCCTTCAAAATGGTGTTATCAAAATTTTATTTGTGTTTTTCCTTAATTCAGAACAAAGTTAATAGACCATGAATTCAAAATGGGTTATTTCAAATAATAACAATATTTTAATGATAAATTAAGTATTAAAATTTAGTTTTAATCAAAAGATTTATTTGTTTTTATTGAAATTTTTGTTCTAAATGTACTTAAAAAAACTTTTTTATCATCTTTTTAAAGTTCGTTAACAGTCTTAATAAATAATCACAAAATAAGTATTCGTTCAATTGTTTTTCCTGTAATTTAAATTTCATTTTATTATTATTTTTAGAGACCTTTCTGAGGCCCCCTTTCGATCTGTTTTCTTTTTTCTTATTTATTGTTCTGTTTATCAATACTTTTTATTTTATTTTTTGTCTCTTCGCTGTTATATTTGCTATCAACTGATTGATTTTTCTTTTATTTGTTCTCCCATATATTTTTTTATTTTGCTTCATTTTGACATTCTTATTAGATTTCTATACCATGCTTGTTATTACTTGTTTGT
>CM008230.1:11583693-11594866 GCA_002278615.1 Pogonus chalceus | reverse complement strand
TATTAGTTTTAAACTTTTCGTACAAAAAATATTGTTCATACTTCTTGCGTGAACTTGGTTCCGAATTCGTTTTATGCTTTTCCGTAAACCAATCGTTCCCGCATTTGGTATGTAAATAACTATTCTAATATTTTCTTTTCATAAGTTTGAGTTTTTATTTTAATTTTAATATTTCTAACGTCTATTGGGTGTTTACTTATTTTGTTATATAGGAAATTCAATGGTAAAATTTTCATTACACTATAATTTTTCTCTTTTAATGTTAGAACAAATGTTTAATAATATACGACGATCTTGTCTCATAATACAGGTTAATTAAAATTTCCATTTTAAGCAGTTTACAGAGTGTAATGCAAAATAAAACACATAGCTTAATAACACATTTTGTTTTAATTGTTATTTTAATGTAAAAGAAGATTAAAATAATGTACACTTATTTCGAAATAAAATTAATTTGCTATGAAAAATTAGACAGACCCGTGTAAATATTCATTGTGAAGTGTAATTTTTATACGAACAAAGAAAACACAAATTAATGATTTCATCGATATTTTATTTATATAAATTTAAATATAAAGACAATGATAACAAAGAATTTCATAAATACAAGAACTGAGACAATGTAACATAAATTATTAATTTATTTGTTTTATTTNAAAAAAAAAAAAAAAAAAAAACAAGTAAATAAAAAAATCTTTTTTTTAATTTTTGATATTTACTAAATTTCTTATTATTTATTGCATATTCCTACGTTAATTAGGGCATATCTTTTAAGCGGTAGCGGATTTTTTTTTTTCTAAAAACTATTATTTGAACTTTACAAGTCACATTGTTTAGGTAACTATATATTTTGATCGAAAATGAATAATATCTTGCTTCAAATTTTGATCCCAATTTTTCTACCGGCTGTTAAGAGATCATTCAAAACAATTTAAAAGTTTTGTACCCTTGGTGACGACAACAAATTTGAACACTTATTTAAAATTGAGGCCGTTATTTGTATTCTGTAAAGTTTTTTCCCGTATAGCCATTTTAAATATATACATGAAATGTATTAAAATAAGTAAGAAATAGTTGTATTTGAAATAGCTATAAAATAACAAATAAATAGTGAGTACAGTATTATAAACAATGTGGCCATTTTATAGTGAACCACGTGGATTGTTATATACATATTTGATTTTATATATTGGCGCCAAGTGCTAGTGTGAAAAATGTTCTTAAAACATTTTACGTGTAATACTAACTGTTGAACGAAGTTAACAGTGTTCATTGGTTTATTTGTTTTGCGTTGTTATTTTTATCTTGTTAAATACGTCATGGTGATTGCAGTATTTGAACGGAACTATGAAATTTTATAAACATCATTTATCAGAAACTCTGANGTTACAATTCTCACAAGTATCTTGTCACCTTTTAAAATATTTGAAATTCCTTATTGACACATTTCGCACCAAAACGATTTCATTTATTCCTTATATATATAACGCATGCGCAATCGTCATTGATTTATTGATAATTTTTAAATGTTTATATATAGTTGTTGGCACATACTTCATTATCATTTCATTTTAGAACTATTTACTTATATTGTTTACTTCGTATCAAAGGTTATTTATGGTAAATATAAATACTTTTGTTCAAGTTTTATTTAAACACTTTGGAAATATAAACATTTTTATTTTCACAAATTATAATGTTAAACAACTCACTTTTTAAAAAAATGGCTCTAACGAATATAATGAAAATCACGGATTAGGGTTTTTCTGTGGGTTGAAAAATTTATGTTAGGGTCTCATATCTGGCAAAATTCATTTTTAGGCCTGTTTTACGTTTTTTTATGACAACGTGACAGTAATATTATAGCTAGATAACTGAGAATTATTAACAAATACAAGATATCCCAAAAGGGTTGGAGTATTTCCGAAGTTTGGAAACCTCTTGAACATTTCAATCGCAAAATTTAATCTCTGAAGATGGACTTTTGGTTTTTATTCTTGCACAAGCTGAATTTTTTAAGGTTTAAGATGCAAATCCTTCCTTATAATTTTTTCTAAAGACGATTTTTTAATATATAATTCTTGGCCATTTTGGGACACCCTATATAATAAAAGAAGTTAATTTGCCACACAATATTATTTTAAACAATAATTTTTTTGACAAAATCTTCGAACACTGAATGAACGGTTATAATCAATAGTCTTTTTTGATCTTTTTTAAATATGTTGGCAAGGATCCATCAGATATTTGATCTAACATAATGAACATGATCCCACAAAATATTAAATGAAAAAAATTAGGTTATATAAACTAAATAATTGTCTCACTTTAAAAAAGTCCTATTCTCTGGATAAATTCCTAGAATTCGTGGTATTATTCTAAGAAATTTTAATAAATAATGCCATGTCTGAATTAAAACATATTCATCTTTCGTCTAATGTGTAATATATTCATTTCGAAGCACGCAAACAGAAATCGTGCGTGTGCAAATGAGACAAAATTAATTAGATTCTAGTTATCTCACTTTCGCATAGAAGCTACTCTTGTTTAACGTATAAAGTTGAACAACAAGTTAGCTGGGTACTGAGCACTATGTTTATATGTAAGTACAGCTTCTGCCCCAGTCCCACATGATACAAATTATTCACTGTTTTCAAGGATACATGTTCGTGCGCATTACATAAATGGACATTTGTTTCATCTGGTTACTGTCAATATTTATATATACGCGTATAGCTGTAAAACATTTTTTCTATAACAGATCAGTTTATGTCAAGTGTTTGTTTGTATCATGTAGTTCTTTTTCATTTTTAAATTAACTCTAACTAATTGCGTACATTTTGAAATATTCAATAACATGAACTTTTAACCCTTTGCTTGTTATACAAATTTATTTATTTTTATGTAAATATTTTCATTTTAAATTTCAATTAAAACTTTATTAAGTACTATAAATAGACAATGAACAAAGCCTTCCAAAATTCTTTTAACAAATGGTTAAAAAAAAATTGAATTACTTTTTTGTTATCAGATTCGATTAAAATCTTCAAATATAATTTTATTTAAAAAGTAAAAAATATTTATATTTTATTGTATATTTTTTTAATATTTTAACATGTTTCAACTTGTGCCAACCAGCTAATTCAGTTAATTTAAACATTAAAGGTAAATAATTGAATTGGTGATANTTATAATGTTAAACAACTCACTTTTTAAAAAAATGGCTCTAACGAATATAATGAAAATCACGGATTAGGGTTTTTCTGTGGGTTGAAAAATTTATGTTAGGGTCTCATATCTGGCAAAATTCATTTTTAGGCCTGTTTTACGTTTTTTTATGACAACGTGACAGTAATATTATAGCTAGATAACTGAGAATTATTAACAAATACAAGATATCCCAAAAGGGTTGGAGTATTTCCGAAGTTTGGAAACCTCTTGAACATTTCAATCGCAAAATTTAATCTCTGAAGATGGACTTTTGGTTTTTATTCTTGCACAAGCTGAATTTTTTAAGGTTTAAGATGCAAATCCTTCCTTATAATTTTTTCTAAAGACGATTTTTTAATATATAATTCTTGGCCATTTTGGGACACCCTATATAATAAAAGAAGTTAATTTGCCACACAATATTATTTTAAACAATAATTTTTTTGACAAAATCTTCGAACACTGAATGAACGGTTATAATCAATAGTCTTTTTTGATCTTTTTTAAATATGTTGGCAAGGATCCATCAGATATTTGATCTAACATAATGAACATGATCCCACAAAATATTAAATGAAAAAAATTAGGTTATATAAACTAAATAATTGTCTCACTTTAAAAAAGTCCTATTCTCTGGATAAATTCCTAGAATTCGTGGTATTATTCTAAGAAATTTTAATAAATAATGCCATGTCTGAATTAAAACATATTCATCTTTCGTCTAATGTGTAATATATTCATTTCGAAGCACGCAAACAGAAATCGTGCGTGTGCAAATGAGACAAAATTAATTAGATTCTAGTTATCTCACTTTCGCATAGAAGCTACTCTTGTTTAACGTATAAAGTTGAACAACAAGTTAGCTGGGTACTGAGCACTATGTTTATATGTAAGTACAGCTTCTGCCCCAGTCCCACATGATACAAATTATTCACTGTTTTCAAGGATACATGTTCGTGCGCATTACATAAATGGACATTTGTTTCATCTGGTTACTGTCAATATTTATATATACGCGTATAGCTGTAAAACATTTTTTCTATAACAGATCAGTTTATGTCAAGTGTTTGTTTGTATCATGTAGTTCTTTTTCATTTTTAAATTAACTCTAACTAATTGCGTACATTTTGAAATATTCAATAACATGAACTTTTAACCCTTTGCTTGTTATACAAATTTATTTATTTTTATGTAAATATTTTCATTTTAAATTTCAATTAAAACTTTATTAAGTACTATAAATAGACAATGAACAAAGCCTTCCAAAATTCTTTTAACAAATGGTTAAAAAAAAATTGAATTACTTTTTTGTTATCAGATTCGATTAAAATCTTCAAATATAATTTTATTTAAAAAGTAAAAAATATTTATATTTTATTGTATATTTTTTTAATATTTTAACATGTTTCAACTTGTGCCAACCAGCTAATTCAGTTAATTTAAACATTAAAGGTAAATAATTGAATTGGTGATAACCGTGAAATATTTCTAATATTGCTAGATAATAGGATAAAATTTCTCTTTTAAAAAATGAAATTATTTTGTAGGTAAATGAAATTGTTCATGCAAAATTATATTTAAGTGCATAGCATAATTTTTATTGTAATTTTAATGCTTAATATGTTTTAAGCAATGAATATATTAAAATGGCACTCCTAAAAATATGTACACTTTCAAATGTAATTTCATTTTCGTAGAAACTAAATATGTGAAGAGAAATTTTTAAAATGCATAAAACACAAAATCCTACAAGCATAAGCCGGTTGTTATATTAATAAAAAGTTTTATAGCCTATTGTGACCAATTCATTATAAAATCATAAATAATCTGTGATAAAGTAATAAAATTCGAAGCTATCAACGCGTCAAAACAAAGCAAAGAAAAAAAAATGATAAAACGCTTCTGAGAAAGTATAATATTTCATATATGAATCTTATTTGAAAATCTAACATCTGACGCGAACTAAGCATATATTGTTAATCGAGCTGAACCAATATGTGATCGCGATGTAATGCTTTCCTTATATCCATCAGCCATCCGGACAGAAGTTAAGAATGTGATAAATAGCCAATATAAATATCGCGTAGCTGACACTCTCAACATAGTTTATTGTGCTCTCTGTTATTTAGAGCTGAAAATAATGAATAATTGAATACATGTACACTGTGGTAATTTCTTGTAGTGTTTATGACCGAGAATAATTATGATTTGCGATTGAAAAGTGTGAAATTGATCAGTAATCGACTAACGGTTATTACCTTACTATTTCTTACTAGATACAACATATTATATATACATATATACATACATATACGCTCTTATACTAATCTAGAAAATTATCATTTATATATTATTGCCATTTTTATACTTAATCTAATATTTATTTTTTTAAATAATTTAACATTTCTATTTTAATATTACTACTTTCTTAACCTTTATATTATATTTTATAATTTGAATTTCTTGTTAATACTTGATTAACTCTTATTTAAATTAACTTGTCCCTTAATTTACGCGGCATTTTTATGTGAATTTCTTTTTGCGCGGTTTTTAATAAATTTATGCAGCCAGAACATATTTATCTAGAAATTTTGAGCCTTCCTTTAACACGGTACTCTTCAAACGCGATGGTGATAGTCAAGGCTCTAACTAGACAGGGGCAACAAGGACAATTGTCCAAGTTCCAGGTCAAAGGAGAGCCCAGAAAAGTCCCTAAAAAATGATCANAATGTTTTATTTTTATTTTTTAAATGAAATTAAAATTACCATCAGAAACAATTGAAAGTATAATTATTTTGTGTTTATTTATTTGGACTGTTACGTTACCAAACTTTAAAAAAATAAAAGCGTATGAGCTTCAGAACTATTGTATGTTCATGGTAAGTTTTTTTTATTAAGGGGGAGGGCAATTTGAAAGTCTTGCCCAGGGCCCATAAAAATCTAGGTACGGCCCTGGTGATAGTTTTCCTAACTGTAGCATTCATATAACGCGGTTTTCGTATAACAACATTCAATCTTAACTGGCCTATTTGCGTAAAACAATTCGACGTGGAACCGATATTTCGCGTAATTTGAGGGACGAGTGTAATATTTTTGAAATAAAAAGAAAAATTGAAATATATTCTTTTATTATTACACCCTCAATTTACCGCGTAAATTAAGTGTCGAGTGTATAACGTTTGTATTATTAATAAATAAACCTTAAACTGAATATAGAACAAATTAAATTCGGAAAACCCTCGTTTTACGCGTTTAAAATATAACCCTACTTTTCTGTTTTTTATAATTAAGTTAAAAAATAAATTAGATTTTTTAAATATAAGTTCTTGTAATATTGGTTATTTTATCAGACAGAAAATATATAAATTAAAATTATAAATATCAATTAAAATCAATAAAATGTATATTTTTTAATCTTTTATCACATATAAGTTAATTAAATTTAAAAAAAAATAATCGGATTTTTTCATTTTACTATCAATTAAAATTAAGTTCATAAATGTCAATAATCAAGAAGGAAAGTATTAAAGAACAATTAACATATTATTTATTTTCATTAATAAGCTTCTGTGTCTTATCTCTTGTCTTAACGTCACTGTAATCCATCTTAAAATTAAACATCTGTATTAAATGCATTTTAATAATTTATTCTGGTCTATACACTTTCAGCATATTAATGTTTCAACGTTTGAATAATAAATATCAGCGTTTCTCAAACTTTCAATAGATGAAATTAAAAATAAATTATATAAAAAATGCATGATGTCATATTTAAGTTTAACTTTTCAATCAATGTTTGTTATTACATCAATTTTTTATTTAAAAAGTCTTAGTCATTATTTAATATTTATGTTGTTAACATTTCCTTTCATGCAAAAAAAATTAAAATAATTTATATAAAAATGTAATGATGTATGAATGAAATTCATTATTTACAAAAATATATGATATTAAGATTTTATTAACTTCCTGGATTTTGAATATCAAGGTTATATAACACTACTTTGATTATTTGATTAAATATCACATTGAAAACACTTGATCTTTACTCTAGAATTCAAATAATTCAAGTAGTAATTTTAAGAGTAAAAAAAAAAATGTTGTATGCAATGCAATTATATGTAAACATAAATTAGTGCCACCAGCATAGAGAACATCAACATCACTAAATCATTTATTACGCAACGATACATTTTACTAAAATTTTAATTGAAACGTTAGTTGATGAATAACCCAGAGCAAGTTCTGTCTACAATCTTGAATGTATATAATTTCCTTGTACACAAACCAGAGATTACGTATGCCCTGTATATGCAAATTGTTTAATTAGTAGCTAGTAAAAGATATGTGATTTATGGTATAAGTGCCATCTTGTGTTGAGCTTGATAAATGCAATTGATTCTGTTTCATGGCATGCTGTTATTTTATGTTTCATATGTCGAAAATATTGAACTTAACATTGTTGGAACTTATGCAATGCAATTTGGTTATTTTTTGTTGAAGATTTCATCATTTTACAATACATATATTAATTTTTAAGATGAATGAAGACAAAGACGCGTTATACTATAAGAAAATAGGACTCCCAATAAAAGGGATACCCCGAAGTTTTTTTCCTTACTTAATATTTTTTCGGTTTAACAATTTCAGATTAATTTTATCAAGAAAATTATAGTATAGTTCAGGAAAAATCGCTGTTGCGCAATAATTGTACGTTTACATGATACCGTCCTGCCAAACTTTTTTTTATCCTTTAAAAATGACATTTCTTTTTGACATGGTTTATGTCTAAAATGATTAATATATAATTATATTTTGACAAAATTTAATTTGTTAAATGAAATTAAAATTATAAAAGCTTTAAATACTTTCTCTTTACATATAGTAAACAATACGTCGAATAGCAGACTGATGCAATTTCTCAATATTTCTTAATATTCTTGCACTTATCATTGTTTCTAAAGGGACAAAACGCTTCCTTTTTTTAATTCCTTTAGTTATAATTGAAATTGTTTCTCCTAATGCAGTTTTTTCTCTCTGTTAATTGTATATTAATATTCTTATTTAAAAGCACAATTTTTTTACTGTAATTTGCCTCTCTACTAGCAGAAAACGTAATTAAAGTACCATTTTTCTTTTTATCTTTATCAAAATATATGCATAAATTCACTGTCATGTTTTTACAAATATAATTTATAAGTTTGATAACAATAAATATTCACAAACAGTTTGAAAATCTACTGAGAATAGAAACGTAACACGCGGGAAAATCAAAATTATTTTCAGAATTAAATTACGACATACTTTACATTATACACATATGTCAGACAGACGTTCAAAATATAAAAGTGACAGTAACGTATGTCGAAACTAAAACATCTGCTTTTATTGCGCAACAGCGACTTTTTGTGAACTATACTGTATGCATTATATATGTTTGTTATTTTTTATTTGAATAATATTGGGCTACCCAAATTCATTTTTGCCCAGGGTCCCTTATAAAGTGCTTCTGAATTAATTTGAATATTAACCAAAGTTTCATTTAAAATTCTAATGATCTTTTCAATATTTTGATAATATTTTTTTATAAGGTTAAATAAAAATATTTAAAAGAAAATGTGTAACATATTTATAAAGATAACAATTCTATTACTAAAAAAAAATACTATAAAAAAATTATATTTATAAAAAATTATGCGAGCAATTTGTCATTTTGTATGTTTGTAAATTTATCTACTAGTAATTATCTACTTACTTATTTTAAATCTTATAAAAAAACTTTTTTCAAAAAGTAATTTATCTGAGAAAATATAGTTTTGTGTTAATTATATCATTTATTATTATATTTATTCAGATAGGTATTTGTAACAAGTAATATATACTTATAGAAAAGCATGAATCGTGTATAGGCATAGCAGAGCTGCAGCACCCTTATTTTTCACTCGAAACAGAATGAATGAATCGCGCTTTATAATAGTTGGAAAATCAAACGCGTTGTAACTCGACAAGCAATGATTCTAAAAAGCGAATTAATTTAATTATTTACAAATGTTTAGAACAAATTTTACTAATATATAATTAGTACATACATCAAATAAAATACTTTTTAGAAGAATTACAACGACAACAAATACGATTTTTTTTAAATACTGTTTAAAAACAACTTACATTAGATAATGAACTATTTGTAAGTATAAATGCATTGTACTTTGTATATTTCCAGTTTATACAAATATTTCAATAGCTTCTACTTCACTTGTATAAAACAATAGATTTGATATTTCATTTGTTTTCTACATTTCAGTTATTTTACGTTTAGAGTTTTAACACAAGTTTAACAATCTATTCATAATATATAACAATGGTTTTCTGTCACGTTTCATATCAATTTTAACATTCCATGTAACTGTTTTAACTTTAAAAATTGTCTCATTTGTATTATTTTTAAATATACATTGATTAAAAAGTTATAAACACACCTTGCTCATTACGAGAATCAAGTCAGCGAACTTTGTTTAGAAACAAGTTCTACCGCAAAATAGTTATCAACTATTTTTTTTTTCTTAAATTAGTGGTTTTCATATATTTACATATAAAATATGGAATTACCAAACAACATATCTAGCTTTTATTTTAGTACTAAATTAAATTATAATCATCTTTAAAAATAAAATTATGTTAGATTATATTTTGTCTATAAAATATTTAAAATATCTCATTGTTTACACTAAACATATATATTTTGTTCTTTTAAATAACATAACCTATAAATATGAACTAACAAGTAGAACACATTGTGGCTACGAAATGATTTATTATTGTGAACTTGTAGGTAAATTATAGCAGACTTTGTAGTTCCTAGTAAATATTTATATTAGTCTGATGAAATTCCGTTTATTTTGTAGTTGCTTCTAAATTTAGTTACTCATATAAATTATTAGCTACTGTTTCATTAGATTATATTGAATTTTGTTTTATTTTTGTTGCAGGTATGTTGGAAATTATTTCTTATTCTATTCGTTTCCTTAAGAAAATATGTAAGTATATTTTTTTGTATATTATTGGTAATTTCGAAAAATTGAAGTTAAATTGCCGGAAATTATAATATTTACTTTATTTTACGTTATTTACTTTCTACAGAAAATAAAATTGCATTTGTTGCATTTATTTTTTCTCATATAGTCATCAAATTATGAAGAATTTTACTTTCAAATAATTTCGAATCATCAGGTAAGATTTGAAATCGCTACTAATAACAAAATACGAATTGTAACTTTCTAGGAAGAAATACTAAAATACAATTCCGCAATAAAACAGAAATCATCTACTTAAAGAACTATAAAATTATATCAGATAAATATAAGATAATACAGAGAATATAACGTTACCTTTTGCATTTAAAACAATTAATACTTGTATTTTGTTTTTCTTTGGTTAATTACAGAACAACCATAGACGCTGTTTCGTTAAATGAGGATTTTATCGGTTTGAGTTAAAATGTGAAAAAATCTATCTAGCGTAATAAGGAAACAAATTGTTGAAGTATAAAATAACATTATACGCGATAATAAATGCTGATATCAAATGTAATAAGTTTGAAAATTAGTAGGCGAGTTCTGGTACCTATATAAAATTTTACGCTTAGTAACAGATATTTTTACTAAAAATAATATTCTAATTTTATGACAAACATCATCAGTATACATAAAAATTTTAGTGTCTGTATTATTTTATTATATTCCGTTATATATGTTGACAAGTAAATATATTTTATGTTAATATACATTTATTTTACGCCCTGTTATATCAACACATACCAACTTCAAATTAAATTAAGTTTCAAATATCATTTTTACTGTTATCTTCAAATATATGTTCAAATAATTAGTTGTGGCTTATCATAATGCGAAAAATTTCCATTCATTCATTTATTTATTTACTATTTTCCAGTTAAAACTAAATT
>CM008230.1:11562925-11574969 GCA_002278615.1 Pogonus chalceus | reverse complement strand
TAATAAAAAAAAAATAATGCATATATTGTAAAATATCACATTTTATTGTTTTTTTAATTGAAAAGAAAAAGATATTTAGTTTTTGCATATTATTTAAAAAAAAAAAAATATGTTTTAAGATAGAAAGTATAGAAGGCATCGCGCATTACATGTCTAATCTTTAAGTATAGGTATTTAAAAAATAATCAATTAATCAATCGATAGATACATTGTTCAAAATTATATTTAATTTTTGCATTATTTATTTAAGAAAGTACATTACAAGACAAAAATTTATAAAGCTTAATTTTTCGCAAAGCTACAGGCTTTTAAAATCAAGTCAATTTTATAAAAATTCATATCTCTTAAACGGTTTAAGAAACGGAGTACTATTTGGCATAGAATGGCCCATTTGTAACAATTAGTTTTATTTAATTCAAATTTCTAAAGTTTTGATAGTTAACATACTGTTTTGTTCTAATAAATTTAAATTTATTAATTTATATTTCGTTTTTAATTTTTATTTGACAGATTTCATTTGACTTAAAATAAATATTAATTATTTATATGAAATCTTTGTTATATGTACATAAAATTAAATAAACATAAATATATTTTTTTGTACTCATGCATTGAAGTTTTGATTTGCGTTACCTTAGCAACATCCGAAATTTCTATTTACCGCATTGTAACCAAAAAGTCTTACTGGAAATTTTGCAAAAAGGACTCCTATTTCTAAGGTATCTATTAAAAAACTGTATTTTTAATAAAAAAGTATAGTTTTTCAAACTTTACTTTCCTAATAATAATTATAAAAAGTGGTAAATTATTGAATGAAATTTAATTTTTAAGTATAAATTTAGTGAATTTCATTAACACAGTTAGCAATACAGTCTGTCTGATTTGACAACAGTAACCTATGAAACGTCAAATATAACCATTAAAAATAATACAAATAATTAATTAATAGTTTTAAACCTTTCGTACAAAAAATTTTGTACATACTTCTGTGTGAACTTGATTCCCGGATTTCTTCTATGACTTTCCCGTGAACCAGTCGTTCCCGCACTTGGTATGTAAATAACTATTATATTCATCTAAATAAATATATTTCTTTCTTTTATTTAAAGAAAAACCTTTCAATGAGGGTTATATTAAGTCAGTCGGTGCACTATATTTTGAAACAAACTATATACATGTTCGAAACTACATAGTTTTTATTTCATTTTTATTCGTTATCTTCTTAGAAAATCAGTTCTTATTTTCATTTGTTTATATTTGCATTCACTAAAGTAAATTTAGTTTTTTATTTAACTTTTTATTTTTTAATCCAATTGAAATCAACTTGTAAATATATTTGAATATTTCATCCTATATAATTTAAATGAATAATGATATAAAATTGTTATGTACTGTTGTATTGTTATCTAATACACATACTATTTATTATACTATCATTTTACATATGTGACAAGTTAATAGGCAAAACAAATTAACATGAAATTTGATCCCTAATTATTTTATCAAATTTATATTATACTTTGTGGTAAAATTAACAAATTAAATTATTGTATCCGAAACAAGTAATTAATTTTTTTACAAGTTTCTAACCACACATGTTAATCATAAACATTTTACATAAGGTGTCTTATCTTTTATTCAATAGATCGATTTCAAATAAATTCATTAAATGTAAATATAAAAAGTTACATAAACAAAAATACAAGTATATATAATTTTCTGATTTGCAAATATAGATATGCTACTGTTTGTAATATGTTAAATAGATGTATGCGTCATCAGTGCAAAACATAAGTAGACACAGTTCATATTTCCATTATTTATTGTTTGTTGAAATGAATCATTCATTTAAATTAACATATGCGTGTTGTTCTGTTCATCGAATGACAAAATATCAGTTCATGTAACACTTTATAAATCATTCGTGTCGAAAGATTTATTTATCATTATTGTTGATTCTGATCTTTATTATATAATTCATATTTTATTATAGTACCTATTGTTTATTTGTTTAATTATAAATGAATTTATGTGTGAATTGTAACGAAATTTTTAATTTAAACACGAATGTTAAATTAAATTATCTTTATTATGTCTCGCTTACATTTTATCTTATTTATTATTTAATTATATATAATAAAGATACATAATTTTTCTCACAACTTTTGATTTAAATCATCGTTGTTACATATGTATTTCTACGTACGTGTTACAATATTTTTATTGATTATTAAATTTAAAGGAATATTTACAAGTATTTTTATATTTAAATTAAAATACTATTTTTGATGTAAATGATAAATTAAAATTAGATGAAAGACAGTTTGATTTATTTGTTAAATATTTACAAATTTAATAATTTCGCTTCATAAATATAATATAATAAAATTATAAGATGATTGTGTTGGCATTCATCAAAATATTTCAAATTTATTTGATTTATTCTTCCTTTTGGTTTGAAATATGAAAATAAATTATTTTATAGCGCATTTTGGCTTTCACACATACTCCAAGATGGTGTTAACGCTAAAATGGGCATAAAATCGCAAATTAAGTATTCTTTTTGATGCTTTAATGATCAACAAAAATAAACAAATTTAAAGTCGTTTACAAAAAGCTTCCTTACTATGAAATTTGACCATCAGATGTTATAAAGGGTAAATATCAAATTGTAGATAATAGTATAATTTATTTTCACTATAAAGTAATAACACCGTAAAAAAAGACAGTAACAAAACTCTTTTTTGTATTCTTCCATTTGCTAAAACTACTCATAATATTAATTCCTAGAACTTTGATTTCAAAGTTCTTAAATCATTTGCGTTCAAAATTTGAAGAGAGCTGTCCAGATCATATTCATAAGCTAACTGAAAATTTTAATTTAAAATTAGCGATAGCCTGTGTTAAATACTAAACTTAATCATTCTACCAACTTTTTAAATGTAATTTAAAATCATTTTGAAATTCGGACCTTAGTTAATACTACGAAAAAATACTTTAAAATATAGAAACTGTATATTTTAATTTTAATCATAATTCTTTGATTACAATGTATGAGCTTATCTGGCTAATAAATTTACATAGATTATTATTTATTATCAGTTCAGAAAACATAAAAAAAAACATTAAAAATTAAGTTATATTCTTAATTTAATTAATCAATACTATTTCAATACATTACTTGTAGAGTTTAAAATAGTGAATTTAAAATTTCATTTAGTAAGAAAAAATATAATAGCAACCATTAATCTTGTACAAACAAGTACATAGTATTAATAAATTATTTAATTAGCTGCATATAACAGCATCTGAATGACATATCTAGTTCAGGAGCATTAGTAAAGCATGTTAAAGTAATCATAATACTCATATCAAATTAATTAAAACACTATTTAAAATTTCAAATCTATATTATTGTATATTTATAATCAATTATACAACGTAAAACTACATTCTTGCTACATTTTTTAGATTGTAGATCAAGTAACAACAATCAAATCAAATATACTATTTGTTTTTTTCTCTTATATTCGTACATAGTTCTGTAATATACACGTGTTTTGGAACAACGGTATACGTGACTTTTTCGGATACAGTTTCAATGTGTTCTAATCATGTCTCATGACACATGTCACTTGTTCGCTTGTTCTTCCATAATGTTGTGAAATCTTGTGGTTCAGTTCGGATTACATTTGTGATTGTGGTTTGTTTTGTTTGTGAAAATGTTGTCATGTCACACGGAACCATTTTTAAAGGTGTTCATGTTTTATTAATTATTTCACTGAATTTTAAACACTCCATTGAAAATGTTGCTTTATTTTGAATTTAAATGAATAATTACATGTATTTACAGTTTATAAATTGAGTAAAATAACTGTAAATAGAAAAATGTACCAAATATTCTTTCCACTTATTTGATTTAATATGGATGAAGTTTTTCAGAACTCGTATCTATTCTGGTTAGACATGTATAATCCTGAAACTTTGCAGTTTTCGACAAAAAATCAATAGTATTCTGAAAAACGCAACGAATTAATCCTGATGAAATTTTTAATGCTCTAATAATACGTGTAGTTATTGAAATATACTTTATTTATTTCGTTATGTATGACGGAAAGCTTTCATAAATGGCTAGACAGGTAGAATCCTAAAACTTTACAGTTGTAGCATGTTTTCGAAAATATCCATAGTATTATTTTCATAAAATGTTACTAATTGGTTTTTATAAAATCTATTTTATAATAATACGTGTACTATTAAAATATACTTTACTTATTTGGTTAAATATTATTTCTGTTATCTAGATTCTAGACAAGTAAAATCTTGAAACTCTGCAGTTGTGTACTATGTTCTCGAAAATATCTGTGCTATTATTTTAATAGATCGTAAATAATTAGTCATAAAACCTTTAATGATCGAATACTACGTGAAGCTAATGTAATCTAAGAGTTACCAGCTGTTAAAGAAGTATCATTGTTTTTCTTAAGAAAGACGTTAGTACTTTAATTATTAAATTTTTAAAAATGGTTTCTCCTCTTCTTCCTTATTATCTTTCGTCAATTTTTCTGTTTTCATTAGTACGCAGGTCAAAGAAATTTTTAAAATAATTTTGTATTACTTTTTCAATTCTTTTAGTTATTATTTGCTCACAACTTTAATAAACAAGTATACTACTAACAATGTAGTTCTTGTAACATATTTTAACACATTGTTAATAAGTTGTAATGTACCTAATATCTGTGTACAATAGTTTAATTGTTTTATAATGTTATATAAATTTTGGTAAGTGTTACCATTTTGTTATAAAATTATTTTATTTATATGATTGAATTCAACAACAAAAATTTTTTTATGTAGCTGATGATGGACCACATGGTCCGAAACGTCCAATTTCAATTGTAATTTTAACATAAAAAATAAAAAATAGTTATTATTACTATACAATGGATCATTAAGGCCTTTAATATCCCAAAATTTATGTAATGCAAATTTGATCCTTCGAAATTTAAACTTTATAATTATTAAAACGTAAAAAAACTGCATTTTAATAAAATAATTAACTAATATTTCAATTGAAAAATAAAAAAGAAATTGCAAGTCGTGAAATTTAATAGAAAAAACAATAAACGTATATAAACAATAATACAATAGAGTCAAGACCTTGATAGACACGTGCATAGGTATAACAAGTAAATAAATAGTAATAAAAAATACATATAATATAATATAATCATTAGTTCAAGAAGTTAAATAGTTGGGCGCCACTCAATGTCAAAAAGTTCACGATCACGGAATTTTATTCATGTATATCGCAAAAAAGATAAAAACATTCGATATATAAACATGTTTTGGACACACAAATATCTTCGTCTCAGTAAGATACAAATTTGTTTGTGAATGTCAATCAAATATTAATACAAAAGTATTAATTATCTTGTAAAATGTTAAGTGTATGACTTGAATATTAATTTGATTTTATTATTATTAGATTATGGAATGATATTTATAAACTAGTTCACTTTACTTCATACTATATTTGATATTTATGCATTATTTAAATATTTACATTGCTTTTTTTATTCATATTTATGTATATTGATAATTATAAAACTTTTCAAACACTGTAAGATATTTTGGAATAAGGATTAAAAATGTTAATTTAAAAGTTTATAATTAATCTGTAATTAACAGATTAAGTAATAAGCTTACTGCCTTAATGGTTTTATAGCTTCCGTCATTATAACTTTGTTTTATTTATAAACAGTAATTTTGTATTTATTTTTTTATTTATTTTTCTATAACTTAAATATAAATTTTTATTGAAATATATTTAAATTTGTCAAAATAATAATAATTAAAATAAATTTGTTACTTATATAAAATCAAGGATTGGGAGTATTTTAAGTCAAAAAATTGATTTGTAAAGGTTTCATTTCCGGAAAAAGCCATTTAAGACCTTTTTTAACTAATTTTATATACAGCGTGACTGTAAAATTATGGTTAGGTAATGGAGAATTATTTACAAATATTATGGAAGGAATTGAATTGCCACAAGATATCATTTCCAACAATGATCTTTATGATAAAAGGTTCGAAAACTAAATAAAGGGTTGAAAGAAAGAGCAATACTTGTACAACTCAATAAATATATCGAAAAAAAATTAATATATTGATAACACATAACTACAAAGATTTTTTTTCAGCAGGATAAACAGCTTCTCTGTAGATATTCGATGCTCTGATTCTGAAAATGAAAACCGTTTTTGTCTATCAGCTTTAGTTTTCGAGATATGACAAATGTGCACTTGAGTAGAAATACACTTAAGAAAGTAACCATAAAAATTAATTTAATTTCCAAAAGCAGCTAAAAATGATCTTTTTAATAATTTTGTTGAATGAGGTACTTGAGGTAGCTATCGTATGCACGTCCCATCTACCCTTATATCGTTCCTCCATGGTACAAATTTCTTGGTGGAATCTTTCTTCTTGTTCATCACTAAACCTTTAACATCTTGACAAAATACTTATTTTTTTGGGAAAAATATTTTAACAAATAATTTTTGCGCGAGCGGTATATCGTAATTTTAGTATGGGGTGCGAGACATTTTTTTTTCTTTTAGTCTGAAAGCGAGTATTCAGACTGTTTGTCAAATTATGGTCTCTTATTAAGTTATTTAACTCGTTTTGGTAAAAAAAATTCTTTTATTAGGACTTCAGGTGTATAATCAGAGTCATTTGACTTATCTTCTATTTTGTCGTCAATTTCGCTTTTATAAGAATCTGCTGTAGATGTTGAAGGTAAAACTGATAATACAGGCTGTTTTACCGGGCTAGTTAACAAAGTTGGTCGATTAGCAGATGGTATATCAGTATAAATCCATTTATTGTGGTTATTTGAATCTATTTCATTTACATCAACAAGACAAAAATAACAATCATTATGATGGTTTTGAGTTTCTCGCCAGATCATTGGGGTTTTAAACCTTAGAAAATTTCTTTTTTTATTTGACCATTGTCACAAACTAGTAACAAAATTTTGGCAAACAGTTTTAGGCACGCACGGCTTGTTTAAATTACACATTTGTACTTTAAAGTATTTAAAATAAGCAGTTTTCACTAAAATACAAAAAAGCTGTGTACTAAAAACTAAAGCTGATAGATAAAAACGGCTGGTAGATTTGAAATTACTGTACCAAAATCTACTGGAAAAGTGAAAAAAAAAAAATCGGAAAATTTTAAAAAGTAAATTTTTTTAAGTATGTGTAATCATTTGTAAACTTCACGGAAAGTACAAAATATCTTTGACAAGACTGTATCCATGGCCGTAAATAGGCAGGAGCAATAGGACCCATATCTCAAAAAAGAATAATTATTTTATGTTTATTCTTTAAAACTGTTACCAAACTTAAAAATATTAAAGAACAGGAGCTTCAGAATTATCGTATATATGATAAGTTTTTTTTTAATTAAAAAGAAGGGGCCCAATTTGAAAGTTTTGTCTAGAGCCCACAAAAAGCTAGTTGCGGCCATGCCTGTATCTATCATTTTCTAAAATTACAAAGCCAGAAACATTTAAAGGACCATAAAAGAATCCATATCACTCTTGTTATTAATTGTGAAAATAAATTTTGGAAAAAAATTGAATTGCCTATAAGTTTATTTTGCATAATTAAGATATTAAATTAAAAATAAAAGTTAACCATAACCCCGAGCGAAGCTCGGTCATCCTGATATTTTTATTTTTAAATGATTAATAATTATATATGCTATCGTATATTTTATTTTATTTAAAAGATTGAAATATTTCGCAAGCTAATAAGCAAATTAGAATGTAAACAAATACGAGTATATTTCAGAAATATGGAACAATATTGTTAGAAAATAATCATAAATTCTAATATTAATAAATACCTATATTATTATATGTAATGTTAACTTTCAAAGTCTGATAATATATAGAGAAAAAATGTGGGAAGCGGATAATGTTACTGCTGTCGGTTTCTGCATAATAAATTATAATAATATTCAAATCGATAACAGTTTTGCTTGTCGTTTGTTGACGTATTTATTTATGAATGTTATTAATATTAATTAGACACACATGGCACATATTATAAACTAAAAGAAAGTATTTTTAAATAAGGAACAATTCGTTTGTGGAATTTTAATTTTATAAATATTTAACTATAAAAAATTATATCTATATGCTTAATCTTTTCATTTGCATGTCAACTGTACATATAAAAAAACTTGCATACGTAGCAAGTGCCCTTTAACTAATATTTGTACTACTTTCAAACAACTGTTCTAATATTTTTTTATATTCTTCAGATTTATTTTTGTATTATAATTGGTGTATTACAAAAAATATTAAATGTATATGTGATATTAGGAATTTTCAAGTTGTAACTCGAAAGTTACTCGAAGGTAGTAGTATTGTAAGCAGCCATTATTATTAAATTAGCTAATCTAAGTATAATTGATTTATACAGTGTTAAAAACGCGAAGAATGTCATTCATTTATTCTTTCATTCATTCAGGTCAAAGTTGTTGACTACCATGACGTCACCATCTACGATAATATTCAATTCGGCGGTCACTGTAACAAAAATATACTTCAATTATTTTACAAGTGCGAAGATAACTCGTGCGTTAACAATACCAACAAGTTCGCACATTAACGAAACACAACACGTGATTTAAACACATTAATAGTATTCGTATGTTCTTGGCACATTGCCATGATACGTCATAGCTTTTATGACGTCATTAGTGCTAGTTGTGCAAGTTTGAAGAGCTGTCAAAAACGCGTGCCAGAAATTTATCTACTTTAATGATTTGAGGAAGAAAAAGTTACGTGTGCTATATTATAGGTATAAAGTAAAATATAAAAATAATTTTCAATTAACATTTATTTCTTATTGGTAATTTATCATATATGAAGAAAGAATTTTACAAATATCATAAATCTATTTTCTTTTCTATTATCTTTCTGCAATATTGCTTATATTGTGACCAGTAGACGGCGCCTACTCAATTACTAACTTAATATATAATCGAACGAGACATGTAATCATAAACATGTAACTAATAAAACTAATTGATTAAATTAAATAACTCTTTTATCAGACAAGGTCATTTTATAACTGCAATTAATAATATTATTTTATTTCGTTTTTCTACAAATATTTATTTATGTATTATGTGTAATAAAATGATAAATGGTGCAATAGATGAGCATGTTAGTACGTAGGTGTTCTGATAGGAAAATCAGCCTTTTCAAATTGCCAATAAAATTCTATTTTATATACTTAATATTTATGGAATTTGAGATCTTACGTATCTTTATTGATGAAAATATGTATACAGAGTGTCCCAATTTGATTGGGTAACCATTGGAATCTCGGAAGCTACAATATATATTAAATTGACAATGTTGTGCAGTTTTTACTGCTTTTTTAAATTCCATTGAACAAGTCTTAAAATCCCGAACACTTTACAAGTTATTAAAAAAAAAATGAAAATCGAGTTTAAAAAAAAAATTAACTTATCCATAGTTGTAAAAGCTATTAAAAAATGTTTCATATAAAAGTTAAATGATTTGATAAAGGGACTTAAAAATAATAATAAAGAATAAAGTTCAAAATAGCAGTTTCCAAGTCAATAATAGTAACTTCTTTATTTTAAATGGATGCTATATTGGTTACTCATATGATTAAATAGATTTTTTTGCTGTTTTTAACGAAGTATTGCAACGAATATTTAATTTAAAATGTATTAAAAACTAATTTTAAAAGAAATCAAGGAAGCTATTTTTATTTGTATTAAATCAAATCAAGGAAGCTAAAAAATAAATGCAGATTAATTTTAAATATAATTTTAAAAACAATACAACTAAAACTAAACTACAACAAATGCTTAAAATGCTTACCATTATAGTATGTATAGTTATTATTATTATAATAAATTATTTATATAAAATATCCAAAACTAAGTTTTAATAATAAAGCTTTAAAATGAAATTCAAATGCAGAAAGCTTTCCTACAAATATTTCAATACTTGTTTGTATACAATAGTCAACATGATACGACTTGTTTGAGAGCAGCCAATTGAATCCAGCTATATATTTTGTGCAACAAAAGATATGAAATTTCAATTGTTAACGTTATTTCAATTGAAAAGTTTGAAGCAAATATATAACAATATATTTCTAATATACCTCGTATCAGGTTATTTATAATATTGAAATTGTTAAAAATAATATTATACATTTAAATCAATATAATTATTAATTAATTAAATAACAAAATATACAATTTACACAATAGAAAAATAAATAAATAAATAAAAACACTTCCTGTATATTATACAAAGGTACATAACTAACAAACTATCAATCAGTACAATATCCCAATGTTTATGACACTGATGGAGACTAATTTATTTTAGCTGTTTTTAAACTGTAAAAAATTCTTAACAACTTTGTTAGTACTTAGTAACAATGGATGATTAATGAGACTGTGGTTTTGTTATAATAAGCCAATGACACCAGAAAAACCAAATATCAATTGCAGTAATCAGATTTTTACCTGTTTAATTTATTAGTGTATATCAACGAATTAAAAAAAAAAGGATTATAAAAAATTTGCGGATTTAAAGTAAATGTAAATTTAACTTATCTTGACAGACTTTAAAGTCTATGTGTAAGATTATTTAGATAAATATATCTGTCGGTTTTGTTGCTTTAATTCAGAATTTTTATTATTTATCTTCATAACAAATTAATTATTTTGACAAAATTTTAAAATATAAAAAAAAAATACAGAATTTAATTAAATGCTTCTTTAAATATGTTCTTAAATAGAAAAATGATCTGATTCTTATACAAAACTTAANAAAATAATGTCAGAACAAAATTCAAAATGGCGGTTTTCAAGTCAATAATGGATGTCAATAGGATAATCATATGATTAAATAGGTTTTTTTTTTTTTTACTGTTTTAAACGAAATATTGCAACGAATATTGGATTTAAAATGTATTAAGTCAATTCAAGGAAGCATAAAAACAAATGCAGATTAATTTTATTTACAAAACAACCAAAACTGTAAACTATTACAAATGCTTAAAATGCTAACTATTATATGTATAGTTATTTTTATTGTATTAAATTATTTATAAAAAATCCAAAACTAAGTTTTAATAATACAGCTCAAAAATAAGGTACAAATGCCGAAAGCTTTCATACAAATATTTCAATACTTGTTTGTATACAATAGTCAACATGATACGACTTGTTTGAGAGCAGCCAATTGAATCCAGCTATATATTTTGTGCAACAAAAGATATGAAATTTCAATTGTTAACGTTATTTCAATTGAAAAGTTTGAAGCAAATATATAACAATATATTTCTAATATACCTCGTATCAGGTTATTTATAATATTGAAATTGTTAAAAATAATATTATACATTTAAATCAATATAATTATTAATTAATTAAATAACAAAATATACAATTTACACAATAGAAAAATAAATAAATAAATAAAAACACTTCCTGTATATTATACAAAGGTACATAACTAACAAACTATCAATCAGTACAATATCCCAATGTTTATGACACTGATGGAGACTAATTTATTTTAGCTGTTTTTAAACTGTAAAAAATTCTTAACAACTTTGTTAGTACTTAGTAACAATGGATGATTAATGAGACTGTGGTTTTGTTATAATAAGCCAATGACACCAGAAAAACCAAATATCAATTGCAGTAATCAGTTTTTTTACCTGTTTAATTTATTAGTGTATATCAACGAATTAAAAAAAAAAGGATTATAAAAAATTTGCGGATTTAAAGTAAATGTAAATTTAACTTATCTTGACAGACTTTAAAGTCTATGTGTAAGATTATTTAGATAAATATATCTGTCGGTTTTGTTGCTTTAATTCAGAATTTTTATTATTTATCTTCATAACAAATTAATTATTTTGACAAAATTTTAAAATATAAAAAAAAAATACAGAATTTAATTAAATGCT
>CM008230.1:11544361-11554699 GCA_002278615.1 Pogonus chalceus | reverse complement strand
TCGGGTGCGCGCGGAAACGGCAGGATTGAAGGGGAAATTAAACTATATTGTGATTTGTCGCTCGTGAATGCGAGTGAGGGAATATTCGAGCACCTTCACGCAATGTATCCTGTAACCTTAAGACAGCGAGCACCTTTAGAAAGAGTCGACTGTAGTTAATTGTATGCATAATTAAGTTTATGACAGATTATTAGAGATGGAAGATGCATGTGATGAGAATAAACTTATTTATGATAAAAAATGTGAGTGGGACCCCACGTGACTGTTTGAAGATTAATATTAAATGAAGATTTGAAGATACGTTCTGCTTTAATACTTTTTTATGCTGGCATAATTTTGAGCTTATTAAGTAAATTTCTTAAGTCGAATTAACTTGATAGTATTACATCTTTATTTGGAAATTTTAATATTTTTTGAAGAACCCTTTATATACAAGATGCTTTCCATGAAATTTTATAATTGCGATTTTGTAGAACTTGTTATTTAATTAATTTTATATTACAAATAGGGAAGGACTATTTTGATTCAGAAAAAAAGAAAAACTGTACTTGTGTTTTATGAAAAGCAATGATTTGTATTTTTCTCTAACTTGTAAAATTACAATCAGTTACTTAAAAATGGAATGCATCGTCAATAGATACATTTTCAATAAATAAAAAAAAGCAGTTGCTACTGTCAAATTGATATTCCCTGACTAATTTATTCTATAAAAACATGTCAGCAAAAAATGAGAAGGCCAACAAGACAGAACCTATATATGAGACCCTTGACTACAATGATTTTAGTACTAAACATGTTGTTTTATTTTTATGACCAGACTGTATTACAAATGTTAGAAGAATATTTAATTAGTATTTTCTTTTTTTGTTGTGGAATGAACCATATTGAACTTGTACCGTCAAATAACACCTACGTATTAACTTGCTCTGTATTTCGGCATTTATAAAAACTTTATTTTAAAAGCTAGTTATAATTCAGAACATTTTTTTTTTAAATAAACTCGAAGGTGTAACTTAATTATTACAACGTAGTGACGTCTTTTATGTATCTGACCTTTGACTTCAGTTACTCCTATAAAACGAAGCTCTTGAAGATAAAAATTTAATGCATTCATATGTGAAATTATACGTATTAATTTGAATTTAAGTTGTTTTGATTACTACACCTTTTGGTGGGTCATTTTATTAGAGTAATGGTAAATAACAAATTGGCAAGTATAATGAAATAAAAATATCATTTTGAGGTAATAAAATAAAATGAAGGAAAGAAATTTTCTAAATATTATGATGATCATTAATTACATTTAGAATAGAATAAATAAATACATGTTTTAGTTGACGTCAATCGTGCGTACTAATGCATATTGAATTACAGTTTTAGAAATTAGCGAGTAAACATCTTGTCGTTTCTTATATTTGTCTCCGTCAAGAGTAATAAATGCATCATGGCATTTTGAAAAATGATGGATATTTAAAAATATCCTAAATTTTACATTTTGCAATGCAAGGTTACTCAAAGGTTAAATTATATATTAATATTTATTCTAATCTAAATATCTTTATAAATATTTATATTAAAAGAGTTCATGATTTTTTTTTAAACTCACGGAAGCTTATGTAAATATTCATTATTTTAAGTTCATTTAAAAGAAGCAAATTTTTTAATGTATTAAAAATAAAATCTTGTCTTATGTTGAGGAAATAATAATATACAATAAATTATAAATGATTAAGTTTTGCACAATGATATAAATTATTACAAATTTGCTAAAAAAATGTAAAGTAAAAATCGCTTATAACGACAGAGCAATAAAACAGTTAAAGCGGTCGTTATAACCGATAATCGTTAAATATTGTGCTAAAAAAAATTGAAAGAACAACTTAAAATAACCTTGTTAATTCTTTTATTGGATTAATTTTATATCATATTTTAATTTTTTATAAAAAATTATGAAATAAGTAAATAAATAAAACGAAAAGTGATTACTTAAAATTCATAATGATGTACGTATATACATACATACATACATATGTACAGATCTTCTAAGAAATTAAAATTTCATATCCTCTACTTTTTTTTATAATTTAAAGATTATCTCAACATTTAAGTATTTAATTTTAATTTTTAATGTTTCTTCGATTTGGTTTGTGAATATAAAATAAAATTCTGTTTTTAGATTTTTCTAATATTATTATAATGAAAATAGATATGTTATATTTTTGTTAATTTTAAAGTTTAAGAATCTGTAATAAAATTTTATCTGCAAAATGCAACAGTAATGTTATAGTCTTTTCTTCTCAATACTTAGTAGAAGTACAGTACGATTAATTGTTAATTACTGGAACTTTATTTAATAAATGGAAGATTAAATTTAGTTTTAATTTCTTACTATATTATTGTACAACAAGCAACATCGACAATGACAAATTAAATTTAGCTACAATTAAAAAAATCGTTAATAAGAACGGTATCCCTCGACAATTTTCAAAAATAATATTATTTTAACTGATTTGTCGTAATATCCGATTTCGTTGTATCCAGTACTACTTTAGCATAATTTTCTATGGAGACTAAATAAATAAAGCAAATTCAATCATTACAACCGGTTCGTCGTTATAAGATATTCTTACTTAATAATATTACTGTTTTGTCGTCAAAAAATTGCATTTATTTACAATTTATCCGGATGTAAGTCTCAGTACTCAATTTTAAACAAAAGATAAGGTATAATTTAAATTAAATGCAGAACCCTTAAATTAGTAACTATCATTACTACTCATAATTAAATATGTATTTTATTTGGACAACAAACAAATGATTCATATTATAAATATGAAATTAAAAGTTACGCTTCGAATAAAATTATCATATGATTACCAAAGCCTCAATATTCAATGGCCAGTATGATACATATTATCATTTCTAGAACATCCTGTCCAGCAGAAATAAAAAATATTTAAAATAAAAAACGAATTGAAACGAGTTAACATAAATTAGCGTGCAAATGTTAATTACAGCCTCTAATAAAACCTGGTCGCAAAACTTTTAAAGTGGCCGTAAAATTGAAAAAAGAAGCGCAATGATATAAATAAACTAGTTAACAATTTCTTTTTTCATATTTTGGTTGCAAATTTTAATGCTGACCTGGTTATGTGTTACATTTACATATGTTAATACGCCCACGTACGATTTGTATCTCCAATTAACCTAGTACTAAGAAAAATAATTATGATTGTAATAATTAAATAGTAAATTAATTATTTTGATTTTAATTTGATATCATTAGCTGTCATATTATATTCGCTTCAGAACACTCGTGCTATTAGCTATGCTTATAAATGTGCAAAATATTTTTAATCATTCAAATTTTGAATTTTTTAATCTTAATCTTTAACGAACTAGTTAAGCTAATCTTTTCTGACATATGTAATTATGTGTGTTAGTATTACAAGACTATAATAACAAATTTTTCGTCCCTTAGATTTTGAGAATTGTTTTTGTCTGTAAACTAAATATCAATAAATGCAAAAACGCGTCCGTCTGTCTTGTACTATAGTCGTCGCCACGAATCAATGTAATTATATAATAACAAACATATTTTACTTCGACATACGTTATAATCTTTTTCATTTTCATAACGCTTGATTGAGATATATCTCAATAGTATGAAGTACGTCGTATTCAAAAAATTATTTTTACAGTGTACCCAGTTTTTGTTTACATTTTTTTACAAAACGTTTCAGATCGTGAGGAGATACCATGTAAATGTTCAGTGATTACACAATTACATTATTCCGTGGCGACTTCTTTATTTCCCGTATTACATTTTAAAATCATATTTAAAAGTAATCTTTTAACTTTCATTTAAAAAAGTCATAACTAAAAAAATTTTTTTCATTATTTTTCTTAATAATGAAATATGATTTTGAATAAAAAAAAAATAAATGTGGTTATGTTTTGTTATTTTAGCAATTTCGAAATAAAGTATTACAATAACAACTCATCATTTGACAGTGACAACAATTTAGAAATTTTGCATTGTCCTGAAATGAAAGAATTTAAAATGAAACTAAAATAAACATTGAATCACAAAGCAAACATCCGAGATCAAAATCAAAACCACTTGTACATAAAATACTTTCCCAATTATATAGTTCTTATAAAGGGGGTCAGATGTCATTAAAGATAAAACAATAAATGCGAACATAAACACTTATATATCTCTAGCATCAGTGCCATGATATTGAACTTGTTAAACAAACACTTTTGAAAATCGATAGTTTATAAAACAATTATGAATGGCAAATAGATAATAAAAGTGAAACTGGTCAATTAAAAAACAATTTGTCTTGATTTTCTCTTTCTTCTTTTACAGACTGTGTACAAACATCATCAACCTTCTTCGCCTGGACCGGAAATCGGAGCTGATTCACGACATTTGGTAAGTTTCATTTTATTTTTATTTTAAACTTTTATTATTGCTTTGATTTATTTATTTCTTTGCAAACATATTTCAGTTAAAATTTTGTTTATTATTTACTACTCCTATTTTTTAGTTAGTATTTATTTATTTTGATGTTTAATATTGTTTGCAAAAATATGAATTTTAACTTCAAATTCTGAACCGAGTTGATTGAAACTCTTTCAAATTAAAATATTAATATTTAATTTACTACCGAATATTAAATATTAGTAAATGAAACTTATATTTCACAAATATATTTAATTATATTGAAATCATAAACTTTAAATAAATTCCTAAATATTGGAAGAAATAATGACCCCAAAGAAAAGGAATCTATATTTTCATTAGGAATATTTGCGATTTGGAGTATAGTTTTCTAAAATTCCAGAAAAACTTTTCATTGCATGAATAGTTATATATTATCTAAGCAAAATAAATAAAAATCTGTATTTTTTAAACCTGAAACAACTTTTTTTTGTAAATTTGTCGTTTTAATTAGCTAAAAGTTCATTTTAATTCAATGTATTAACAAATTTTATATCTTTTACTTGTTAGGATAAGATTTTATATTATCTGAACAACTATTTAAAATGAAAGTAGCTAAAAATTTAATTAATAATAAAGAATGATTTTAAAAACAAACTTATAATAACTAACCTATTAATTTTGCAGAATATAAATTACAATCAAGAATATAAATTTAATTTCTACAGATTTGATACATAATAATTTATGAAATATGTACAGATATAATCTGCAAAATATATTATTTGTATTTTATTATTTATATGATAGCAGGAATAGAGAAAACTAAATTCTCATCATTTTAAGATTAAAACTTTTGTCGTCTCTGCTGTAATAGGATTTGATTCGAGAGATACGCATATGATATAAATTTTATTTTCTAACCACTATAAACTTTCTCCTATCATAGTACATTTAACCACAACCATCATTCATAACTGGACACAAAAAAAATTGGTAATATAATAGCGCTATTAATTAGAATAACATAGCATATGAAATATGATCAATAATAAAACTATTCATACAAAATACTGAAAATTTTCAATGATTACTTTTTAAAACATATACTGCCATCTAGTTGCAGTTATTATAAGTTATATATTGTTTTTATCATGATGGATTCAATAAGAATCGCAGATAATCTTGGCATAAACAACAAAATAATTAACAAAACAAACAGAAAATAAATAATAAATTAATTATTACATGTATTAATAGTCACAACGGGTGGTAAAACAGCATGCAAGAGATCAATTACAGATATGAATGAATACGGATATTTTTCACAAATGTTTCACGCGATCTACAGAACAGAAAATGTCACCATCAGTTGATTAATAACACTTGGAACGAGTTGTTACATTACGCGAATAAGTCTAATGACATTGTCACGATTTCTAATATTTCTCGGAGTCACTGGCGTTGCTCGTAATTGCTTCGTTCTCAGTAAGCTTTGTAATTGATTGTGATGTGATCTAATAGCCTATATTTTTGTCGCAATCTCAACTCTTCTTCGCACACTTTATCATTTCACACCTTCTTAACGACAATTTCATTTATTACTTCATTGATTTATTTCAATTTTATCATTTTATGTTATTGCTCTGTATAATTTATTTAATCTATTTCGATTGAAAACCTACATCATTGGATAAAAGCTTTCGAAGAAACATTGAATACGGTCAAAAATGGGTGAGCATCCCCCCGAATTAATTTGCTTAAAATACTGTTGGTACAGTTCCGATACGTGGGATTTAAAGTAATGGCAATCCACTGTCCATAATAAATTGTCCAGGGTTAGTCCTTGAATCGCCAATTTCAGGCAAGATTGAACTCACATCGTAAAAGATTCTAAAAGTTAACCGCTAGTGTAACTTGTACCACAATGACTTTTGAGATAAACTGATATTATTTCTAAAAATATTTTAATATATTACAATGCCAAAGTACCGGTTTATATCTTTACTTTTGTAATAATATGGACATATATTAGATAACGAATTCCAGATAATATTTCTTAAATCCTTAAACTTCTCTGTTAAAATAATTTAGATGCTGCTTTGTTGAGACATGTATTTTTCAAAAAATTATAAAACTACGAATTCCGAAAATGTAAACCAGTTCGAACATAATAAAAACACAAATTTTGGCCGATTTTTTAAAACCATTTATAACAGTTTATTTTGTCTTAATCAGCTTTAAATAGCTCTTTAAAACTTAAATAACCGCCGTCATTCGATCAATTTGAACAAGTTTTAACCAGTTTTCCTTTTTCCTTATCAGTATCTGATTTTTAACCGGTCTTATACACATCTATATTTGGCTCTTACTTGGGATTTAACCTATTTTAATCGATCTTTTTTTCAGTATCAAAAAACACATCTATTTTAAGAGTAAGTAAAATTTAATCTAAAAAACGACAATCTAGTATCTTTTCACTAAACGAAAATAATCAAATATTTTAATTAAAATCATTTATTATTGCATAAATATATGATTATATATTGTAACTATTATTAGTATTTATTTAGCTTTCGAGATTTTACTAAGTGTTGAAACAGTAAAATTATAGACAACATTAAATGTTTGATTGAATTTCTAAGTTTTTCAATTTTAATATATATTTATTATACCTTAACAACATAAATTGAAGTGCAAGAATTATATTAATAAGTTAAAATTACTATATCAGCGTGCTGTAGCATGTATCTTTAGAAAGGGTTATTTAAATTCCATGAAATACGAGTACAATATTTTGTTAGTTTAAACAGACATAACATTTCTCTTGAAATTGTATATAGATAATGTTTACGATGATATATTAGGTGAAATCGTAGTAAACTTTCCGTACTTATAGAATATTGCGACGACAAGTTATTAGCTTGAATATGGTAAGTGAATGTTTCAGTGTCATTAGCTGTATTTATATTCCGCAATATTTATGAAGGTATATACCAGAAAAAATCGTTAACTTTATTTCATTATTCATAATATTGCACTTAAGTACGGATGTTAAAAGCAATTTCATATCGAAAATTTACGGAATTTCAAGTATGTAGCTAAAAGGTTTTATTTATCTGAATAAAAGTCGAAATATTTTAAAATTTAATCTATAAATGTCCAAGCAATTGCCTATTAAAGTGAATGCAATATACTTAGGGATATGAATTAAAAAATTTGCACGTGATTTCATCAAAATGGAATGTAACATTTCATGTAATTATTACTTGCACTTAATAAATAGTTATTTAATATTTTATGCTAAATGTCATTATTATTGATATAATATATGCGAAACTGAAGTGTAAACAATAACACTTTATAGTAATACCTTTCAACAATTTTATTATATCCGACAACGGTTCTCAAATTCCCCTAGCAATATTTTAAAGTAACTAAATTACATCGGATGCAATCTATTGTTAACGTTACCACCAATACCTTTTGACCATATACAATGTTGTTTTCCCCTGATAGGCTATTAAACTGAAATTAGTTTACATAAATTTAAAAATATATCACTTTTCCCCCTTTATTGTGCATATCACATGATGTATATATAGTTCGTATTTAATACAGTTGATTATAATATAGATAAAAGTTTTACAAATTTATTTATCCTCATATTGTTTCAATTTATTTTTTATAGAACTTAATTTGTTTCATTTAAAATAATTTTCAGTTAGAAATATGTTTCATTTTATTGATTTAAGAGGTTTTAAATAAGTTAAAATTTTTTATGATATTCAGCAATGTTAGCATGTTATTTATAAAAAGGAATTATTTTTATTCTATTTAGTATGGTTTTATAAAGGTTAAGATACATAATAATTCGAATTTTTAATTTTCAAAACATTTATAATAGCTTTAATAATCGTTTTTAATAAAGGTAATACTTCAAAAATTGCAACAGTTCTCATATGACAAAAAATAGTTACTAAAACAAATGCATGTTCCGACTTTAAGCCCCAAAATGGNAATAATAATATCAATATCAATATATTATTACTATTATTAATTATTAATACCATTGTTACTGTTATTTTTAAAAATTATTACTATTTTTTATGATAGTTAATATTATTATAGGTATCAATAGTGCTATTATTTTTATTAATCTAAGACTTTCCACGACAAGCGGTTAAATTAAAGCGATATATATATATGGGAAATTTCAATTTATCATATACTAATTAAAAATACTAATTAAGTATGAAATAATATAAAATAACTTCTCAAATGACTAATTGAAATATTAAATTTCTATAAATAATTCTCTAAATTTAAAGTAGAGTGAAAGATTGTAAAGTGATAAAGTAAAATTATAGTTTTAATATTATTATTTAGCATTTATTAAGAAACTTGAATAAAGAAAAAAAATCTCGATGAACAGTAGGACTACTGGGCTCTAAACAGGCTCTATTCTGAACTAGAGGGAGCAATATCGGCTTTAAATTTCGACTCGGGAATTTATTGAAAGTCAGAGAAATAGAAAAAGAAAAATTACAGATTGTGTAAAGATATTTGAAACAATCATATTATGTATCTGTTATTACAATGCATGTGCATAATCAAAGGAGATGACGTCATAGCATTTTGTACATATCTGATATTAGAAAGAATCCGCTTAAACCAATTTATAGAAATTTAGAGAAATAAAAAAATATGAACCGTGTAAACATTAAAAAATGCCATTTTAATTTCTTATTATTACAATGCATGTTCATCATCAAAGGAGATGACGTCATATCATTTTGTACATATCTGATATTAGAAATAATCTGCTTAAATCAATTTATAAAAATTCAGAGAAATAAAAAAAATATGGACCGTGTATACCTTAAAAAAAGTCATTTAAATCTATTTTTTATTACAATGCATGTGCATCATCAAAGAATATGACGTCATAACACTTTTAGATAATTCTGATTTCAGATAAAAATCAAATAATAATAACTAAAAACTGAATATAAATATTTTTGAATAGTTTAAATTAATTTTGATCAATTTATTTAGCCTTTTTGTACAATAGTTTCTTCAGATCAGTTTTAAAGTAAAATATTGAGTAAAAATTTTAAATAAGTATTATTTTTAAAACATATCATTGCAAATAAAGTTATTGTTATTAAAAAAATATATGGTATTATTTCGTGTATAATTTTACAAGTTTCAAAAGCTGATATGTTTTTTTGGACGAAATATATTATTTTCTTTCAAAGTAAATAATTTTGTTTTTAAATTTATTAAATAAATACTGTCGGATAAGATAAAAATTAATTTGTACAATAAATAAATTTTATAAGAAAATTAATTGTAATGATAGATTATTTGATGACCCTAAGTACGTTGAATTAAAATAAAAAAAAAAAAGCGGTATGCGTACAAGTCGTCTGATTGCGCAATGGATGAACATTCAACAGTGATTTGTACCCATTAATTGATGCGTGTATTTGGGCCAACAACTAGTATTTGTTGTATATAGATTCATCAAACGCAATGCTCATCACGAAATGCACGAAGCCATTAATTTTAATGCGATTTTGGAAGTTTTTGTTACACCGTAAATGTGGGTCGTAACTGTACCCTGTGATTCTTATTGTAATTTTGTCTACATTAGACATAGATACTTATTTCAAGTAAATTATGTGTGTGGATGTGAAGGTATCATGTACATAACTTATATTTTTAAATAAGAAACAATGATATTTACATAATTATATAGTAATTGTTTCTAAATTACAACTAAATTTTACTAACCTATTTTAATATTTTCTTACAAATACTACTCATTTTACATTCAAATTTTATGATAACTATAATTTGTTCATATTAATAAATATAATAAT
>CM008230.1:11525247-11544213 GCA_002278615.1 Pogonus chalceus | reverse complement strand
ATTTTATTATCAATATTTATATATAAATTATATTTTACATAATATTTTTAAATATATTAAGATTACAATTTTCTTATTTAAATATAACAAATGATTATATTATAATAAAAGAGTTATTACAACAGTACAAATATTAATTGATCTTGTAAATTATATTCAAATAAAGTTAAATTTCAATCATAAATACATGACATTGAACATATGCTATTGACATGTGATCAAAATGGATTGCTTTATATTAAATTAATGATATGGCAGAATTGTTTTCTTCGAAATCTATATATGGAAAAACAATTTTTAACGGCATTTTTAATAAAATTTTATGATATAGTTCTTAGTATCTTTATTGCAATTTTGACTATTTTCAGTTACATATTTCTTGGAAATATTGTTTGCTAATAAATACATAATTGATTAAATTAAATATATTATGTCATTCTTGTTTTTAAATATAAGTCGTAAATATGTAATAGATGCAATGGTTGATTTATTAAGAAAATGATAACAGTAAATTTATTTTATTTGATGAATAAAAGAAATATATTTACAGTTTAATTTACTTGCCAAAAATGTACAAGTGTCCCAAAAGAGTCGGGGTGTTTTCCAAGTTTGAAAACCTCCAAGATTTCAATCGCAAAATTTAATTCTTGAAGATGGTCTGTTGGTTTTGATTCTTGCAAAAGTTGAATTTTGTAAGGTTTTAGATGCAATCCTTCCTTATAATTCTTTGTAAAGACGATTTTCGAACGTTTGACCATTTTAGGACCCCCTGTATAATAAGAGTTCCCCTAATGTTAAACATCTAAGTGAAAAATACTCAACTTAAAACCTAAAACTACCACAAATATATTGTCATTTGGATAATCTAGGTTTTCAAAATTATTAAAGAATAATTAAATTTAATTTGTAGGTTATTAAATCCCTGAAATTTTGAAGTTCTTATCGATTAATCAGGATTTCTAACCTGAAAATATTTGCAAACTCTTCCTTTTATTCAAATAGATCGAAATCTTTAGATTTTACTATGTCAAATGTTAATTTTTAAAATTTATTTGCATCAACGCCAAACATTTACAGATCTTCTTACATGATTTCTTAACTGATTTTCCAATTCCATTTTGAAGCTGCAATGCAATAAAAATCGTGATCAAACTAAAAGTTGGTTATTTTACGATGCAAAACACTTTTAAGAATGTTATATTTCAATAAAGCATCTTTAAGGTTCATTTTGAACATAGATTATATATTTTCTTCTTCCTTTATCCACGTTCTTTTTAAGTATTATGTTTAGAAAAAAATACAATTAATATAAACACTAAAAATTCAAATCTAGTTTGTAATTAAAAGAAAACGACAAAATTTAAAATAATTATTCAAATGCTCAATATTACAAGCTATGATTATAATATTCGATCATTTACACTTCTATATATACTTATTGCAAGTTTCCCCAAAAAAGAGCATGTTTCTTCCTGCACGTATTGTACTCTTGTTTTCTGTTACTATTCATGCACATAAATAATCTAATTTTAAATTAAAATATATTCTCATGAATTAAACACATGGTAATATCATAAGATTATTTTAATAAATAATTTAATATTCTTTTTACGAAAGATATGATATATTTCAATTATTGTACCTGTAACAGCAAAATATATTTATACGAAGCAACTCAAACGGAACGAGTTCAAATCAAAACAAGTGTTTTTCACACCGAAAGAATATGTTATTTGCATAAATTTTCTATAATTTTATTAAAGCTATATTTCACTTACACTTTTGCACTATTAGATTTTACGTAAGATAACGCTGATGCATCAGCAATTGTTAATAACACTAAGAAAGCAATTTAAAATTTCCCATCGTTTACGATTTAATTTTAATTGTAGATAAAACAACAAATTTAATTATCAAATATAATTTTTTTAGAATAATTACAAAAAATGACCGTTTTTATGGGTATTTCGTCATAAAATTCCAAATAATAAAATGATAAACAAGTATATAAATTTAGACAATCATGTTAATAATAGTGCGGTAGGTACAATTAATTGCGATAATATAATCTTAATTGCACTGAAATTAATTCCCAGTTAGCAATAATTTACATTTAATGTATAATAAAATATGCTTGAATAAGCAATATTATTTGAATGCAAATGAAACAAAAATAAATATGAAAATCATGTCATATTATTTATCAACATTTAAATCTTAAAACTGGCCTTGCTAGCTACTAATTTTGATAAAAAATATTTATTCCAAACCAAGATTACAATCAGAATAATTTTAAGCAGGATTAGTCTGTGATTATATACTATAAATATAATATATTTGTATGTAGGAAGTATTTATAAATGTTTGTAAATATTATATGAGTGATTTGAATAAATATTATTTGGTGCCATACTTGGTATAATTGTATTTATAACATATGTATGTATTTATTTATCTGCTATGATTTATACACTTAAGTTATAATTACTATACAATATACTCGTAAAATAAAGGTCATATTTTGCGGCTTGCATATTTTCCTTAGAACAATTGTAAATTTGACATTGACCGAACTAATAATGGAAAATTAGATATGAATATAAAATGTTTTATTACAAGTCATAAAGTATTAATCAATGTAGTATTTAAATTTCAATTATTACTTCTAACTAGTTATTTATATTTTTGATTATAGATACATTTGCCTGTTTAATTTGTATTAGAATTAATCAGTTTCTTATAGTTATACTGATTTCGAAATAATATAATTATATTGCATTAAAAATAAATTTGAAATTATTGCAATTTTAATTTATCGTTGTAAAAACAGGTACTAAATTTCGAAAGAGATTGTAATTTATCTTTTGATTTTTATCTAACTTTGAATTGAGATATTAAATTTTATTTCATGTCCGAGAAATGAATGATTTATGAAAATTGTTTTTTATTATTTAATTAATTTACATTTTTAACTGTCAAAAATATTGTACTGCTTACAATTTTTCTAATCTAAACAAAGATAACAAAATTTATTAAATTTGCTTCAAAATTTTTAGAAATATATTTGAAAAAGAAAAATAAAGAAAATCAATGGCGGATTTGCGGTAAAATAATTGTGTGAACATCATTTTATTATAATTCAAAATGCATTAAAAGTTTTTTTTTTTTTAATTTGCCTCAAAACTTTTACAATTAGATTTGAAATAGAACCAATGGCGGCTCATGATAAGCACTTCGGAACTGTAGCACCCTTTATTTTAATAGATAAATAGCTGCACGCTAGGTTATAGAAGCACTGTCGTTCTTGCAGTGCGGACTTTTTTTTGGAGAAGTACCCACATTTATTTTAGCTACGAGTTGCCACTAAGGAAAACAACAAAAAATTAAAATTCTATGTCACAAAAAGTTAAGATGAATACTTTTATTAACGATGCATTCAAATAAATTATTTTGTATTATTTGTGTAATTACATGTTAAAATCAACAAAAAAAAAGTTGATGAATTAAAAAATTCAATATAGTTTGCGAACTTTATAGAGTTTTAGAAAATATATATCTCAAATAAAAAATAATATGTTTTCTCTAATAAGTTCAATTTTATTATAATCTTTATTTATTGTATTTTTTTATAGAAAAAACGTATTCAATTCAGTAAGTAGTAAGATATAATCCCGGAAAATATTATGAATCATCAATTATTTATGTGTCTACGTATGTGCTTTTTATTCCCATCCACCTAGTATCCCAGCATGATCAATTCGCTCCATGAACTACAAAATTATCTTGCACAAGGCTAGCGCAATTCAACCTGAACCATTCTCGTCTCCATAATGCAAAAAAAAATCCCGCGTTGAGCAAATAACAAGTTCATAATACAACATGAAGTCATGCAAGCCACCCGTCACATAACCGTATATTTTTGTTTTACGACGCCATGTTTTTGTGTATTGTTTCTTTGGGATGTAGTGTGTTGCGATGTCGGTAAGTCGAATCGAATCAACCACTTGAGATGAATAACGCGCACTCTACGAACTCGTCCGGCCTACCCTTATATGGGTCGAATGAACAATTAAATTCTGTGAGCACGAATGCGACTTCAGATGGGAGACAATGGATACACTGCCCCACACCTGGTACTGCTGCTTCCGAAAAGTCGTACTAACTCTTTTGCAAAACTGCGAACACGATATTTACTAATTGGGTAATATACTTTTTTCTACCCAAGGACATGTATAATAGTCAAAGAGACAACAATTTTCTATTCCTGACTCAGTAATAAGCCTTTTTAGGGCTCCAATACCTATACATACAATATTAATAATCCTTCTTCAATTTGCTCAAAGATTACAAATTAAAACATGCGATTTTGTATTATAACAATATGGGCAATTATATTTTTAGGAAACAGTTAACCTATTTTTAGAGTAATTTCTGCAAAAATATAGCAAAACAAAAGGGTTTGATTATAATAAAATCTTAATCCTTTTGGTAAAAGATATGCATTAGTAGCGTTTTAGAAGATTTACTTTCCCAATGCCTAATAAATATACTCAAATGTTAAATTGACGAGAATTAAAGTTGTTTTGAAATATAAAATTGTATAGATTTTTTTATTGGTCACAAACAAGGAAATAAGAATGCTGCAAAAAATGATCATTGAAATGTAATAATAATAAATATAAATGTTAATCAAAATATGAAACTCATATTTCAATTACCTTTCTACTTGTAAACGAAGTAAAAGAAAGAAATTGAATCATGACACATGTATTCCCATTGAATAATCCTTGAATATCATCATGAAATGAACAAAAAAACACAACATTTCAATATGCATTACCATTTGTGTTTCGACCCCATACATGTTCTCATACGTGCGTATTAAAATGATTGACATTTAAATACGCATTGGCTCTTGTAAAAGGACAGAAGCTAATTGACATATCCGTACACACAATGCAACTAGCGGCTTTTATATATTTAAGAAACATACATACATTATTGTATTGCGGCAAATTGTACTGACCCTGTATGTATGTAACAATTCCTCGAGTAATTGACACTTGCGTTATTAGCTCCCTTTTTTTACTACGACTTTTCAAAATGCAATAGGTGTGTCGCACTTCATAAATACTATAAATAATCGCTTATAGTGACATGTAAAAAATTATAGGAAATTTTTGCAAAATGTACTTATAACCTTAAAAATCACGTGGTAAAATAATGAAATGATAACGGTCTATTAGACAAATTTTACGTTCTATAAAGATAATTCTAAATGTCCAGGGAAATAACCTAACTTGACTGAATTTGGATGCTTTATAAAGATTTATAGTGCAATTAGAAAAAAAGCATATTTCCTTTACTGTCCTGGATTTCACAAAAAAATGTTATTTATATTTTTAAATATGTAGCTTATTATTTATAGATGCTTTGGATAATTAAGATAAAACTTGATAAATGATTTATCAAAACACAACAAACAAGTTTTAAATTGTATGAGTAAAATATAACTTATTTTGCATAAAAAAGCAGCTCATTATATTTGCTAATATCCATTTGACTACAAATTAATTGCATTTCCTTTCACTTTATTTCTTATTGTAATAGTCTTCTTTGTTCGTCCACAATAATAAGCAAAAAAATTGCGTTAACGCGCATACAAAAAGCATAAAATCTTTTGTATACGCGTAAAATTATAAAATAAGAAAATGAATAAAACAAGTAAGCGTGTTGCGTTGTAACAAATGACAATATAAAAACCAAACACGTGATATGCTACTGTTTGGTTTGGTGAGTTGTTGTAACGGTCGATTGACATCCACTCAACGATAAATTCAACGGAACGGTTAGAGGAAATAAAAAATTTATGTAATAAAATAAAAATGAACACGAGGAAAAGATTCTTTTATTTTGAAGCTGTCATACTTATCAGAAATGATTTAAAACATAGTAAACATTCAAACACCATTCAATTCAAAGATGCTCAATCAGATATTATTCAGGACATTTATTTATTTGGGCCTTTTAGGTTATGTTGACACATTTTGTGCTACATCATAAATTTTAAAATACAATTTTTTGTTTATTTATTTGAAAATTAAATTACAAGCAATTCTTATATGTTTTAACAAATATGAAAAAAAAAAAAAATGTATCTTTTTAATCTACAATTTATTACGTAATTTGAGATAGATTTTCTCCCTGTTAATTCAACAAATAATATTTGCTCTATTCATTTGAAACATGAACTATCTAATATATAAATTCAATAATGCGTATATTAACTCAGGGTTTGGTTTAGGAGTAGCTCCGGGTAGAAGTTCAAATTTACTAAATAATTAAGATCTAAGTTTGTTATCCAAGGGTTAGGCAGTGTTTCTTTAATGCTCTTAACTTTTTAGGTTATATCAGGTTTCCATTCCATAATCGTATCTATATCAAATATTTCACATTCACCCCTTTTTTTATCTACCGTTACCGTTTTAAATCATTTATCAGACTAAGAGAATTTGATTGTTCAAAATTACTAACGTTTTTGAAAGATTTTATCCTTAACAACACTAGATAATAAAGATAAATAAAATTTTATTTAGATGAAAAAAAAATAATGAATATTATATTCTGTTTAGTTTTATTTTAACCAAGGACACAATGTTTTGTCATTCGTTTTTTAATTTTTATGGATAATTTACGTATATGTTTATTGATTAGCAAATAAAAAATTCTAATAAAATAAATATTTATTACATTATCAATATGTCATTAAAAATAATGTATATAATTGCAGTTTATTTTAATGTTTCTTTAAATTCCAAACAATACAAGGATAATAAAGTAATAAATTTAAATTATAAGATTTATTACATTGATTTTTATTTGCAATTGTTTCTTAAATGGTTATATTAATTTAAATAATGTAGTTATAATAAAAAAAGTTTTATTTTTATGAATTCTTAACCTCAAAGCTTGAATTAACAGTACATTCATTTAATTTTTAGTAGAACGTAGATTGATTCATTTAGAAATCTGCATATGAAAGCAAAAACTAATAATCGTCTATAACAATTAATAGATGATGATTATAATTAGTAAAATAAAATTTGTTTGCAGACTGAATACAAATACCTTTTAAGCTAATTAAATCGCTAATGACATAACATCACGGTAACAATTTCCTGTAGTATTTAAAATACGTTCGTAAAGTTAAAGAAACAAGCAATTAGGGTGAAGTTGTAAAATGTAATGTCTCTAAAAGTATTTTTCAATTTTCACTCTACAATTAAACAATTTTATAGTTGAAAATTATCAGTTGTCAAGAGTTAGAAATGTGGGGCAATTTTTATTTTATTAAACATGTTTTTTCTATATAAAAATTTCCATTCATATACATATGTACGTAGTGCAAGCGCCATTTGCATTTTACTGTAGATGTTGATATTATCCCATAAATAGTGAATTTTAATTTTTTTGTGAAATTTACATAATTATACCCTTAATAATCATTAGATCTAGTAAATGTCTTAAAAGACGTTTGTATATTCTTTATGAGAAATTATGAATTTGAAAGTGTTTGCTTGTGAAATTGTAAATTAGAGATGTCACTAACTTGTTTAAGCAAGTTTTTATTTTATGGAAAAGTAGACATTTTAATTGCACTACTTCATTTTTCTATTTTTTATTAATTATAACCAATTTATTCTTTATGTTTATGAAAGTTTCTATAATTTTACATTTTATATTAAATAATTTTCACACTTATAAAGCGCTACAAGCAAACATTTTTAATTTTAATTAAATAAATAGTTTTGGAATATTTATTAAATGTAATATAATATTGGAATTTATTAATAAAGCTTTGAAATTTACGAAGCGTAATATTCTTCATTAGTATCAAAAGTGACAATTAATTTCTGCAAATTTACCGTAGTCAAACCAGTAATTAACTAAATTAGAAGATAACTTTCAAAATGCAATATCAAAAGTTCATTTTCTATTAACTAGATTCGTAATTATTTATGGTATATCAAAGGCATTCTTCATTGTCAGTAATCAGGAATCATATATAAAATATTTTGAGAATGTAGCAAAGGTTATATTGACGAAATAAATAGTGCGAATATATGAATAAAAAAGCAGGGTAGAGAGATTTAAATCATGATTTTAATCTATTGATTATTTTTAAAAAATCATTGATTTAAGTCAAAATAAATTAGATTTAAAAAAAATTTAATAATTTTTTTTATTTCATATGTATTTATTAAATAAAAATACAAACAAATCATAGTTAAAATATATTTATTTTAATATGANAGTATTCATAATATTTAAAAATTTAATTAAAAATACCCGTTTTTACGCACTTAAAAAAAATCTAATTTAAATCAAAAAAACCTGATTTAAATTAAAAAAATCAATTTTTATCTACCCTGTTAAAAAGTAATAAATACTTAAATTATTTTAATATTTTAATAATTAAACTTTTACTAGGTATAAGAAATGGTTTATAACGACAATCCGGTTATTACGATCAATTTTTTTTTTAATTGTTTGTACTGAATTAATATTGAATACACCATCTAAATTATTTTTAAAATTTCATTTCGAGAGAATTTTAATATGACTTTAACTAGTTCTGTTACAGAAGCTGTAACTTTGAAATCTATAAATGTTTTACAAACTTAATTGTCTTAATAATAAAGCATTAGAAGTATCGCTTTGAAAAAAAAAAAATTAAAAAAAAAAAATTGTAATCATATTATAACTTAATTGTTTTCTATATTAATTACTTTCTATGTTATTCCTAAAAAAATATATTAACCAAATAAATTAATTATAATAAGGTTATTTTAAGTATTACATTCATTTTTTTGCATAGATATAGCGACCACTAGTGCTTGTTGCCGTTTTTCATCATTTTAAGCGAACATCTGAATACATAATTTCAATTGTAGAAGTCTAAATAACATAATTTATTTCAAATTAATAATTTTTTATTATAATAATTCAGATTACAGTGCTTCAAACTGTAAAATAAAACAAATGAACTTAAAGCAAGAAAAATATTATATGAAACAATAGTTTTTCCGATTAATTTTCTTAGGATCAGAATCAAGTAAGAATTTATACATATTTTTTGTTATAAATTCTGCAAAATTAAATACCAAGTTGTCTTATATGATAAATAGATAAGCGTTGTTGCAAATGAAAGTAATTAAACAAATTAGTACCTGACAAATATTAGAATTTTCAAATGACAGCTTGTGTCTTGTAAGTTAGTCAGTCAATAATAAATATATACATACATAAATGGTATTTGTTGCTTTGAAGTTATTAAATACTTAACTATGTGCTATGGACCATGTCTAATGAATGCATTTACAAATGGTGTGATAATTATAAAAGCATATTCAATTACTATTTATACCCACATCATATACTTATTAAAATCACTAATTTATTCCTCATTTACTATTAGAAATGATATCTTTTATTTATTTACATATTCAATTTACCTTATACATACATTTATTTATAATAATTTCTATTTTATATTAAATGCACCGATTTCTACACATTAATATATGTTTTAACTTCCTAAAGTTATTCTAACTATATGTATCATTTTTTATGTTTCTTTCAAGTTGCATGGATATTTATTTATGTATATATTTTTATAACTATGTCATGTTATGTCATTTCAATATTTTAAACATATGTTAATATAAAAAAATCATACGAATAAATATAGCAGCTAATAAAATGTCGGAACTCTTTTATGAATAAATTTAATGGGATCTTATTTTTAACTAAGATTGTAAGTTTATTAATGGTTAAAATACTACAATTAAACAGCTTCAATTACATATGTACAAAAGTTCATTGTCTTCTTTCGGTAGTTTTTTCTTTTAATCTTCTGGCCTAATTTCTTAAGTAATTAAGAAAGATTTTTCGCGTTATATATGTTACAGTCACTAGTAAATGCATACATAAACTACATTATTAAGGCAAAGTATATAAAAATTGATTATTAATAATGTCTGGAAAAGAATAGTTTATTTTTCTAATGAAGAATGAAAAAATAAAATCGTAGTATGTTCCAGTTGAATAAATTTTTGATATTTTATGCAGTTCTCTTGAATCTATTGGTCCTGGAGATTGTAACAGAACGAGAAATATACATAAAAACATAAAAATACAATAATTAACCTTTTCATTAAGAACTGCATTGCCTGAATTTTTAAATTTCGAATTATACAGATTGTCCCAAAAGGGTCAAGAATTAAACGTTAGAAAATCTTTTTAACAAAGAATTATAAGGAAGGATTTGCATCCTAAACTTTACAAAATTTAGCTTGTGCAAGAATTAAAACTAACAGACCATCTTCAACGATTAAATTTTACGATTGAAATGTTCGAGAGGTTTCCAAACTTCGGAAATACTCCGACCCTTTTGGGACACCTTGTAAATAATAATTAAGTTAAATTTAATTAGAGGTTAACAAATTTTTAACATTTTGAACTAAAAGTACTTCATTATTTTTCATCAACTAATATTAACATGAGTTAAGTATATATTTGTAGATAAAAGAAAAATTGCACATAATTATTATTATTTTTAATTACATATTTAATCAAATATTTATTTAGTAAAATATACCTATATAATACCCTACAAAAAAGGGAGTAAAAAAAAAAATAGATTGGTATCTACCCTTATTTTTATTGTTTTTTAAAGTTTTAAAATTAATGAATTTATTCACGAATAAAACTAAAAAAATAAAAAGTACTTAATTTAAACAATTTAAAAATAAATTGTAAGCTTAAAAGTATGTTGAATAAAATTACAAACTGTAGGGTAGGTGGATTATATTTAAATTTGGGCGCAATTCGTATTAGTTAGAAGAATTTAATAAAATGAATAAATTTAATTTAAATGCTAATTCAAAATTGAATGAACGAATCTCCCTATTTTGCTAAAAATACTTTCTCTTCCCAATCAGTGACCATACGGCCTTCGATACTTCGATAGTAGCAAGATTAACAATTGGATTCGAAGTATTCTTGTACTTGACACGATTACATTTTTTAATTTAATCGGATTTCTGTCAAAGCATACCGCAACTACTTCGTGTGAGATCCACATAACAGCATCAATTTATTTATCTTTTTACTTATTTATTTATTATTTAAAATAATTTTTCAGTTGGTAACACTATTATTTGACAGTTTATAGATTTATATTAAAATTTCAACTGGCAACATTGCATTTTTGACAGTTTAAAAACTAATATCCCTTCATTTATATTAACAGATGCAATATTGCATATATTTTAATGAACTTTATGTATATAGACATATTTATGAATGTAATTAAGGATTTTTAAATAATTAAAAAAATTAATATGACTTTTTTAGTGCATGAAATGAGTATCATTGCGAAGAACTGTCCATTTTCGATTATTTAAGAACGTTTAAATACTATAATAAAAATAACTTATAATGAAAATTTATAGCCTGTTAATTACATGTAATTTAAATGCATTGTCGTTTTCTTGTTTTAAAAATATTAAAATATTTTATCGTTAATAATCGATCAATTTTAATTGCTTCTTTTATATATAAAAAAAAAATTCAATGTCAAATCATGAAATCGTAAACTATATTCGTACATGACGTTTGACATGGTTAACGTGGTATTTCAATACGCCAGTCATGAACTAAACACTTTAAAACATTGCTAAAATTGTTGGGTTATCTTTACGATCTCCTCTCACTACTTCCTCACAGTTTTTTTTTTATGTTTTTACCTCATTCATCGTTGATTCGAATTCTTTAGTCACTTTAGTAAAAGTCCTTCAGTATTTATGTTTTTTTTTTATCATTGCTCGTTAGATCCATGTAGAAAAAATGACACGTTTAACATTAACAGTACTTTTATGACTTGTTTAAATAATTAAGTAACAATATATGAACATTGTAAGTAAGTTTAATATTCTCAGAAATATCACTTATTCGCTTATTCAACTGTCTTATAACTGTGACTTAATCATTTTGTGATTGTCGTGACGTTAACTGATTAGCTAAACAGACATTTAAATTATGTTTAGTACGTTTAGTAATGTTTCTTAAGCTGGGAACAAAATTTGCAAGAGATGTTGTTTATTTATTATACCCTCATTCTTAAAAATTCATTTATTGTTAATATTTTAAATTGTACAGTTGGCAATATTATTATTTTGCCAGTTTAATCAATCTTTTGAACATAAAAATAAAGTAGATACTTTTAAAGTTGGATGATCATTTATTTAATATGTTGTAATTTTTATCTTCTGCAGTTGGTGTCATTGATATTTTGACAGATTGTCAGTTATATCAAACTATCAATCGCTTCATTACTGTTGTAATTATGTAATCTGATGATAAGTCAATAATTTTTATATATTTTCTTGTATTGATATTATCAGTTGCTGTAACAAGAAAAATATATTAAGAATGCATTAACTTTTATTTATTTTTTTTTTAATATTAAGATTTCGTAAAATATTAATTAATACGTTCATGTATTTTCAAGTTTAAGTAATTCAAATGAACAAAAGTATATTCTGTAACTAGTTTGGAATGAGGCGTATTCAGTTCCACTGGTAAATTTATAATTCTAAACATGTTGTATATTTTCTCTAATACTATAAATTTTAAGAATTAAATAATTCAATACAGTTTAACTAAAAAACAATACTTTGGGCTTATACGTTACTTTAATTTGACATTATTTTTTAAATATAAATTGCAAAATATTCAAGAAAAATTATAATAATTATTTATCATTGTATTACAAGTGTAATATTTTTTAACATCTTTTGTATATCACCACTTGTGGCTATATGATCACTAGTGAAAGAATAATTCCGCACAGTTTTGAATAATATTGCTATTCTTTAATTGCAAATTATACAAACATGATATTAATTCTGTAATAATATTAGAGAATTAAATGTTTTTTAATCGTTAGTTAATTGAAATAAATAAAAACATATAATTTTAGTTAAACCACAATTTATAAATATACGTTTAAATTTTTATTAAAATCTTTTGTAAATTATAACGTGGCATTAAAAAGACTTTGAAAAATAAGAGATAAACTTATAATATTAGAATTGATATTATTTTAAATATTTTAATAATATGTTTGAGTTTCATGAAACTATAGTAATAAGATATAGAAATAGAAAACATTATTAAAATAGATATGTATGTACTTATTTATGTCTAAGCTACAGGTAAAACAATATTCTAGAATAAATTTATATTCTGTACATTCATGTATATAGTAACCAATAAAAAGAAATTTTATATGAAGCAACCCGTATAGTAAGTTCACTAGTTTTACATTTTCATAACATACATCATATTTTATTTAAAATAAACTTTTATATGACTGTAATATTTTACGCGTAAAATGTGTATTTCTAGTATATTATCCTGTTAAACAACAATGACGTCAAGATCGACTGAACAATTTCTTTAAAATCCTAAGTGCAGATCATAACACTTGACTTATAGTAGTGGAATTAATCAAGAAAAACAGGCATATGTCTACCGCATAATAACGCCAGACAATTTCATACCGAGTGTATTGTAATATGCAACGCCCGTTGTGCTCCTGTCGTGATTAATATAAGAACCGTCGTCTCATGGACACACAATATTTGCAACTTATATTCTATAACCAGGATGCTTATATACATTTTATACTTTCAATATTAAATCTGATCAATTAACTATTTTACTAGAATCATTTTAACACGCAAATTAAAACTATAAAAATCCAGTTGTCGATAAAAAAACAGAAGAATAACTACTGATCTGAAGATAGTAAATTTTTTTCCAGTCTAAAATTTACTTTTACAAGAACTCGTATGATTTACATTAAAATATGATTCTTTAATTACATAGATAAAACTCATTTAATTATTAATAATTTACAAAAATATAAATTCTGTTAGAAAAATTAGTTAAATTTCAAAAATTCATAACTGCTATCTACAATGATAAATATTTTTCAAACTTTCTGAAAGTGTTACTTAGTTAAATAGGAACATAAAAAACCTAATTGTTGGATCTCCCTCGAGCTGCCAAGGAGGTAATCATACATTTTTTACGAAATGGAACTTGCTACTTTAAAAATTCTATCTAAGATAAAATTCAAAAATTGATAACTTCTAGTCATAACGATATATTTTATGTAAACTCTCTTAAAGTATTCACTAGTTAATTAGAAACATAAAAATACCCCATTGCTTGGCCTCCCACCAGCTGCTAAGGGAGAAAAGTGCAAAAATAACCAAGAATATTTATAAATTTTTAAATGCGGTCCAAAGCTGAAGAGAGAGTAATATATAGTTTTTAAAAATCGTTAATATTTTAAATGGTGCAGAAAAATAATGCTGCATAAAAGACTGGTAAAAACAGACCTAAAAGACCAATTTTTTAGTTTCACACACTGATTTAGGACTGGTTAAATTACCAACTGAAAAAAGTTTCAATACCTAGTACTAATAGATGCTGTAAAAAATACATTTGGTTTCTCATTAATTCAAAATATTCTTTTCCAATATTTATTTTTGATTAAAAGAATAGTTATTTGTGTATTAAGAGCGCAAAGTGAGACATTGTCGATTGAGAGGTTGTTGCCGCGCGACTTAGGAGTGCGGCATTCTCTCGAAATCGACAATGTCCATTTGCGCTCGAAACACACACAAGATTTTTTCTACAGTCGCCACAATGGAGTCAGCAACTATAACAAAAAATATTAAATTTTACATAGCAGGACATTTTGTTAGGTTATATAATGTACCGACTGAGCAATCATATGTCAGATTGACTTGTGAAGATAATAAACGTATAGGTAACGTTAGCGAGCGTTTTTTCTTCTTTGTCGCTCTAGAGCGGCAAAGTAACATTTTGCGTTGACAAAAGAGAACGCAAAATACCTACTTTGTATAGCGACTGTAGAAAAAATACATTTTCTGGTTGCTTAAATTGAAATTACGTATAAAACTGAAAATTTTCATAACCCTAAGGTTTTTTAAGTTTGTTTTTATTTATTTTTTATTTAAGTTTGAATTAAAATATAAATATTAAAATAGCAACGAATAGTCAATGTACTTTATTTTTGTAACTTATAGAGAACAATCCATTAAAATTTTATTGTAATTTATGAACTACGTAATTTTAGTAACGCCCTTTTGGCAAGACGATACAGTCAATCACAGTTATTTTCATGACTAACATATTTTTGGAAAAATATATTTAATTTTAACAAATAATTTTATTTGAAAATCATTATCACTTCTTCAGTTTCAATATTTGTCTTGATAATTCAGAAATACTTTAAGATAAATACTTTATTCTTTTGAAATCGGATAAATTTAGAAATATTTATTAGTTTTTGATAGTTTTCCTACTTCTGATAATTGAAATAACAGTACAACTAATATAATTATTTAAAAATAAATTGAAAACACACACTGGTTAAAATATTTCAATTTGCAGTCCCTGTATATTCCATTATTTTTGCTGAATGTAGACATTGTTTATATGCAGATTGTAATATATTTGTGTAGCAGCAACATGTTCGCAATGATTGTTGTCCAGTGATGAACCTTTTTCAAACAAACAACAGAGAGACTAAATGACTATTTAAACGTTGTATAACGTTGAAACTGACAATGCGTTTAATATTTGTTGGTTGTTTTATAAAATTTCAATTTCATCTGACTATTTTAAGACAGCATGAGTCAGTAGCTCGAAGTCATTTTAAAATGATTTGTTGTAGATTCTATCTGGAAGTACTATTACATCTTACACATATTATATGAAACATTTTTATTATCATATTATTCTTGTCATATTTCGTTTATTTATTTGCAAATTAATACCATTTATTTTGATAATAATAAATAAGAATTTAAATTTACTGTTTAACTTCGATAGAGATATAAAAAATTGTATTTGCTATTATTGAACATGAAAATCTCGCTGAGAGTTGAAATTAAGAAACGATACCCAGTAGTTTCGTAACTTCATGATAAGGTGAAGTATTTTTCGTGTCATTGTCAATCGTGTTCGGTGGTACAAATGATGTTAGATTCTAAACTTACATATTTAAATATGTAAATACATAAAATTCTTTAAATATCGATTACATTGTACGTATAATCATAATAATAGAAATATACGTATCTACAACATAACAATGACAATATAATTATTTACTTTGAATGTTCAAGTGCACACCTTAATAATAATTTTCATTGCACATTTTGTATCATAAATTACGCAACAAGTACATGTTATCAAGGAACGATCCAGTCTTTTGGCATCGCCCCATCCAATTAGATACGTATTGGTATTATAATTTTTCTTATAAACCGTACATGGTAACAACAAGTTCACATACAATACTTGTACATACATTGCATTACGCGCTGACGTTCTTACGATAAGCACCGATACTGATACCTGTTGTGAGATATTTTATTCAAATGCGATGTCTGCAGGCTTGTTAACTATAAATCATATTATTTTTCAATTGTTTGCGGATTGCTGGATTGGTAGCTGGCGACAGATTGTTATTCGCTTGTTTTATCAGTTATTCTCAAAATGTTTCCTTCAATTTTATTAACTTCTTGTTTAATCGATTTTGGTAGCAAAATTAATTTTTTCTACTCATGCAAAGTGTTGATTTGCGTTACCTTAGCAACATCTGAAATTTCTATTTACCAGAAAGTCTTACGGGAAATTTCGAAAAAAGGACTCCTATTTCTAAAGTATCTATTAAAAAACTGTATTTATNAAAAAACTGTATTTATAATAAAAAAGTATAGTTTTTCAAACTTTACTTTTCCTAATAATAATTATAAAAAGTGGTAAATTATTGAATGAAATTTAATTTTTATGTATAAATTTAGTGCATTTCATTAACACAGTTGGCAACACATTCTGTCTGATTTGACAGCAGTAGCTTATGAAACGTCAAATATTAAAAATAACATAAATAATTAATTAATAGTTTTAAACTTTTCGTACAAAAAATATTGTGCATACTTCTTGCGTAAACTTTGTTCCCGGATTCGTTCTATGGCACTCATCCGGGAACCAATCGTTCCCGCACTTGGTATGTAAATAACTATTTAATTTCTAACTATACTGCATTGAAATATTGTCGTGTTTTTGTAGAAAAGTTATCTTAAGTTATAATATTTTTTAATTAAACCATTTCACATTCCAGTTTACATCAATTAATAAATGATTCTGTTGGAAAATGGAATAGAATAATTCTAATATTCTTCATTTGAGTAAAATGTCATTTTAAATATTTCAGTATTCTGACAAAAGTGTCTTTAACAGCGGTTTAAAATATTATGATGAATAAAGATTCAAGATTTATGGCTGATTTATCGTGAATTTAATTTACAAATTTAGATTTATGAATTTAGATTTAAAATTTACGATTAACCTTGTAGGTTAATAGTGAAATTAAAGGTATGAAATGTGTCCAATCACATTATTTTGATATAATTATGCAAGCATTGTGAACCTTAATTCAATTGTTCAATTTTTTATATCAAATACATTAGTAGTAAATTTGTTTGTATGTTTCAACTGATAATATTAAAATCGTATTCATTTTTTTGAAATCCATTTCATTTATATACATATTAGGGATGTTACGGAGCTTCGATTCCGATTCCGATATGTCGGAACATCCGATTCTTATTACACCTCCGGTTCCGACTTCGGCTCCGGAACTTTTAAATCGGAGGTCTAATCTATGACACTTTAAGAAATAGATTAAACGAAGAAAAGCTGCGAAGCTTTTGTTTATTAAATATAATATTCCATCTTTAGAGTCAATTCATTTGATCTAATTTGCCCTTAAAACATATCTTTACTGTCACCAACTGTGACACCGCCTCCGACTCCGACTTCGGTTCCGAGTCCGACTACGATAAACCAAATTCAAAAACTCCGGCTCCGATTTTGGTTCCGATAAAACCACCTCCATTACATCCCTAATACATATTATCCAAACAGACACTAAAAACTGTCATTTTCTTTTCAAAATTATTTTAAAAAATACTGTGGTATGACTGGACACATTTGCAAAATATAAAATATGATTCATCATAAATCAGTAAATGTAAATGTGTACAATTAATATTTATAAATCTAAATTTGTAAATTAAATCCACCATATATCAGCCATAAGACTATTCGAATTCGTAAACTTACTAATATGTTCGTATATTTTTTAAATTAAAATATAGCAGTATTACTTATTTACTTTTTTGTTTCGTAATTTATCTAAAATACAGTAGACTCCTTCGCCGCACAAATCAAACTCTTAAACTAATCTATAGTACAGTTTCATATGAATAAATCATAATGTTATATAAGAGTGTATTAATAATTTATAGGAAAAATTGTTAATAATTGTAAAAAAAAAAACTATTACAATTTTCTTTATTTTAAAAAAATTTTTCATGGATTATGAAACTTTGTCAAATTTAAAGTCATTAATAATTGAAAGTTAACGCTTCAGTATTATGAAAAGAATATATATATCGCAGAGATACAAAATATTAATGAGTTGAAATTATCTGAATTCGAAATTGACTCTAAAATATCGGCTTTAATAATCTTAATAATATAGTATTACTTCTAAAATACTCGCATAAGTTTGGACTCCGTCACCCCATAAATTAAACTCTTAGCAAAGTATTAATAAAACACTAGAAAAAGTACAAAAAAAAATACAAATTAAAAATTTAAACTTATAAATAATTTGAATTAAATATTTTAGTTTTTTGAAATGAATACTCTCTAAAATTAAAATAGTGAAGATCTCACTATTTGAGATAGTGACTCCTCAATCCACTCCTAAAATAGTGAAATTCTCAC
>CM008230.1:11475735-11510134 GCA_002278615.1 Pogonus chalceus | reverse complement strand
ATACTATTCTTGCACTCACAAAATTCATTTATTATTAAAATTATAAATAAATAAATCTCTTAAGATGAATTAAAATAAATTGCATGTAATATTTTACGAAAATTATTAATGATTATGAATATATTTGAATTTTGGCATAAGACACGGACAGATATGCGATTTAAGCATATATCTCTAAATTGGCATCACTTCAAAAAGTCGAGATTTTGTTAAAATCATTGCGCAAATTAGTGATGCGTACTCACGGCAAACGTTGCGAGATCAAATGCGTATGTTGTTGATTCGAAATTGAACAACGGTTAGTCTGTCGACAAATTAAGCCGATGGCACTAAACAAATTAACGTTTACGCAACTATACATAGTTGATTGTCTATGCGTGGGTTCTCTTGTATGCGTTTTCAACAGCAGTTGTTCTAAAACTGTTCCTATTTCATCATTGTAATTCTTTAAACTTAATTAAATTTTCGTTTTTCTATTGTAACTACTATGTACATACATGTTAAAAGTATTGGATTATTACTGAACAATAAAGGTGCATTGTAATTTGTAACTATTACTAATTTAAATTAAACCAAAGTAAAAAATTAAGAATTTTTTAATTTGTTTTCATTTTCAATTGTTATTAAATTTAATTCTAAAAATATTTTGAAGTATGCTTTGAATCAAGTTTTATCGTGTAGCTTATGTACAAGCAAATTTAAACAATTGAAAATTTTAAATAAACTCGTAGTAATTATAAATTTTATTTAATGTAAATTAGTTTTTTGGGTCAAAATAAAATTTGATTGTTAAATTATATAGTCTTAAGTTAAGTTATATTTACTTTATTAATGTCTTAAATATCTGTAAATTAAAAAATTACATATTAACAGAATATACCGGATGTAGTAGTTGTAACATAATATTTTATTTATTTAATAAACAATTTAAAAAGTTGTTTGCCATATCATATAAACAGTCAAAGTTGGTCGAAATTTACAAATAAAAAATATTAAATACATAAGAATTAATAGTATATTGCGTCACAAGGGAAGATAAAGGCATATTACATCCCGAAGAAATATACTATAATTTATCGCTTAAAATCAAAGTAATTGCTCTATTTGCAATTTAACATTTTTTATATTACTTAAAACTGAAATTGAAATTGTCAAAATAGCAATAGTGCCAACCATAAATTTAAAAATACATTAATGTGGTAGTGAGAACGAAAGAATTTTTTTATATTTTATGTATCTGGGGGTTGTATCTTCACCCCAATAGTATTAAATTTCATGTAAAAATAGAACAGGTACAATTTTTTCCCCCATAGTTTACACCTGAGAAACACATTGAGTAGAAAAAGGAATTTTAAAAATCTTTTCTTCAGAATTGTTGGGATTAAGTTTGCTCTACTAAAAAATCTGTGTCATATTGTAAACCACAAATATATATTTTTTATATTTCTAAACCAGTTGAAACCTGTTATAAATGGTTCACAATTTCCTTACATTAGGAATTGCAATACATTATTTTAAAAAATATTTTTTTTCTACAGTCGCTATACAAAGTAGGTATTTTGCGCTCTCTTTTGTCAACACAAAATGTTACTTTGCCGCTCTAGAGCGCTCGCTAACGTTACCTTCACGTTTATTACCTTCACAAGTCAATCTGACATATGATTGCTTTGTCGGTACATTATATAACCTAACAAAATGTCCTGTTATGTAAAATTAATTATTTTTTGTTATAGTGGATGACTGTAGAAAAAATCTTGTGTGTGTTTCGAGCGGAAATGGACATTGTCGATTTCGAGAGAATGCCGCGCTCCTAAATATTAAGCAAAGTATTATTTTAAAAGAAAATGTATTTTATATTATTTATATGGTGCTTTGTAAATAACAATTGAAAATCTAAATATATAAACTGTCAAAATAACAATATTGCTAACCACAAAACATTAAAACATTTGAATGTGACTTATATTTCTATGAAATATTATAATAATGAATATTATTATAATTATCAATTCTAAGTATTAAACTTATTATTAAATATGACATTATGAACATCTTAATAAATATGTACATAAATATGTATGTACGTATATGCACATCACAAATTGCAACCGCAATTGCTATTAATAACAACAGGGGGAGTACATTAACGAACAGTTATTAGATATTATCATTTGAACGGTAGAAATAGATAACTATATTTGACCGTTTATATGTGGGTAGCATATGAAAGTCTTTATTCTTAATGATTTATGTTTGAATTGAAATTTCGTTAATAATTAAATGATTTATTATTTACTATTGTTTATTGTGAAATGGATTAATTGGTAGGCATGTCTGATCGATTAAGGCGCCTGCGTATGAGCCGCGAGAAAACAAATGACTTTCGACGATTGTAATTTGTTTTTATTTGTATAACATGTTTTTATTTTCAAGATCATATTTACAACAATAAATGTTTCACTTTGATTTATGATCTTGTTGCAATGGACGAACATTATATTTACTACTTAGATTATATTTTAAATATGATTTTAAAGGTGTTTAAATTTTATTTTATTAGTTTAAAACAATTTTACTGTCATTTTGGCTTTCTAGCAATATTTTATTAATTAAACTTAACCTTTAAAATTATAGTAAATTAAATACTCTTGAAAATGATTAACAAATGCCGATAACAATCTGGATTCAAAACAAAATATAAATTCCAACAACAATGCGATTAATTTGTGAATTAAAAAACATGAGTTATAATTCAAAAACAAAAGCAAGAAAAATTCTTCAACAATAAGACTTTAATAACAGAGTCCGAAAGGTCACACATAAAAATCATTAAATTGTCACATAAAATTACCATAATTTCGCTGTCACTATTTCAAAATAATTTAATCTCTTGTTGCTTCGTAATGTATTATTTCAATTTTTCACAGCCGCCTGTAATTGTAACGAATTGCTTGCGAAGATCTCACCCAGTAATTATTATAATTTGTCACAGAATCATTAAATCATATTTCACAGATTCTGTCTGCATATAAAATACGTCATTTTTACGTATCTACAATTTGTTTTGCTTTCGTTGTGGGCCTTATACAATCGTTAACCTAATTAAGACGTGTATTATCTTTTGTTTTACGTTCTTGTTTTTTCTAGTCTGTCAAAATAAATTAAATTAAAAATTATACTGTTGTAAAATATGATTTTTAAATAGGTTCCGTCCACATATGTTTTTTACATACTGATTACTTTTTGTTATGAATATTCATATACAATAAAGTTGTGTTTATTACTTGGAAAGAGGTAATTTACTTTCTGTTTACTATTACAGTTTTTTGTTACAGAATATAAACTATAATTACAGACAGATACTGAGGTTAGGAGTATATTTAATTGCAATATATGTCATGTTGAAATATTATGAACTGCATTATAATTAGATACTTTCAGTTCAAATGAAAAACTTACGAATTATGCATTTTATTCATGTTTTTATAAAAATTCAAATTGTTTTATTTAATACTTAACAATAGTTACAAATACTTAACAATAAATATTTGAAAGTTAAACATTTCTGTTGATAGGTTATTAGTTTTTAAATAATCATAAATATTAAACATAAAATTTTATAAAATAGAGGAAATTAAGTCATAAATATTTTTATTTATAGGACATAAAAAAAATAATATAATCCTATACAATTTCTCCTGACATGATGAGAGTATAATATACTAATAAACTTATTAAAATTCTAACATTAATTAAGTTTTTGTTGAAACTTTCTGAACTATTAATATAAGATTTGTTATTTGCATCAGAATTTAATTAAATCTTCATAATAAATTAAACAAATATGGACAAATATTATAATAAATATATAAAATTTTGTCTAGACTATTAATTTGTCAAATAAAATAATAGAAATCTTAATTATATTGAACTAAATATTATTCCGTGTGAATTTTTCATTTCGAAAACCTTAAAGTTGTAAACCACTGATATAACATAAGTAATTTATTTTCTCGAATATTATTGCGGAATTAATACTATTCTTGTATAATTTTCATGGAATGGTTACATTCTACGCAATTGTGTGGTATTTTTCATGCACTAGTATTTAATTTAAATTAGCGACATCTAATAGCTATTTTTTAATTTTTAAAAAACCATATTTGTCAAACTTTAATTCAACTAAATTTATAGTATAAGAGAAAGTATAGTTTAGAGCATGTTCGGAATGGCTATTCTGCTTTTGTGTGACAAACTTTTCACTCGAGCTGAATAATGCCTTATTCCAAACTTATTGCGGAATATATTATTATTTAAAACAATAAATAACTGTAATAGTTTTCTAAAAATAGAATAAAATAATGATACTAAATATTTTCGATTTTTCCACATTGTAAAACATTTAATACACTATATAATGTTTATTCAAAATTGTTTATATATTTTTTTTATCGATTATTGTCAATAAATAAAATAGTTTTTAACAAAATCTGCACAGATTTAACGTTATGTTAGTTTAGAATAATGTATATATGTCTTTCGTCTGTTAGCAAAAGGCAACAAAAATTCGAATTTTTCAATCAAATTAAGTAAATTTGTTTGGTAATCCAAGTTAAAATTTATTTATTTTTATGAGTTTATAACTCAAAAAGGACTTTATTTTACTTTAAAACTAATGAATAAAAGAGTTTGTTGCTAAAAATACATTTTTTGTTATTTTATAATTGTAATTGTGAAAGACACGACTTTATTAAACGGTACACTTCAAGTTTATTACTAGTTTCACGCCGGTTTTATGTTCTACCTTAAATTTCAATATAAGTTATAATATAGAAAACACCTTGTTCAAAAACATGTTGCATTTGAAACCTTTTAGTAACCATATTATTAATGATAACAACAACATTTACATAAAATTTGTTTTATTGAATATTCAATATGTACCTAATATAGAGAAAGAAATAATTGCAGATGTTACACCCACTCTGCGACCATTCGTAGTTCTGCACGTGAACAAGTGATATGTTTAATCATTCATTTAACATTATTTCCGCTTATATTGTGTTGATCAAAATACAAAAGAAAGATAAACATATTTGTTTTCAATGTGTATATGTTTTAATCATATTAATTTATTTATTATGTCAATTCATTACATTTTAATGAACGTATTAATATGTTTGTAATTATTGTTTGAAAAAGTGTTTTTTAATTATATTACTATAACAATCTAAATACATATATTCAATTGTCTTTTAGATATAACAGTAAAGAATCTATACGCCTACTTATAAATGAAACTAACAAGCATATTATTAAACATATATAGTAGAATATGTCAGAAATTACAATAGATATTAATTTGTTACAAATTTATAATGAATAAAACAATAGTAATTACTGCTTAGGTCAATAACTTAATATGTACATCCTTTATTATTTATGAATCAATATGTTTGAATAATAATAGAAACTAATAACTTATATATTTTTGTAATGTGTGAAATCATTTTAACTTTCAAGCAGGCGTGCAATCATTTGAATCGACAGCGGTCTCGCGTAACTTTTAAGCCCTTTTGGGTATTTTAAGGATTTAGAAACTCAATTAATTAAAATTAAATATTTGTTTCTTATACTTTAAGTCATTATCTATGGATTAAGAAACTATTTGTTGGTAAAAATTGTACTTAATTTATAAAATCAAATAAAATTTATAAAGTTACAGTTTGGCAAGATCAAGTAATAAGAAATACAGCAGTTTTATCATCTGTCTCTGTTTATCTTTTCATTTTAGGTTTAATTGTACATAAAAACATTATTTTTGAATTATATATAATATAAAATCAAAAAGTTTGGTTAGATCAAGAAATAATTAATCATTTGTTTCATAGTTTACTATTTCATCACATTATAAAGTTTTAAAACTACTAGAATGTATCTAATTATAATCCAATTAATTTAATGCATTGCGTTTCTGATTGTAACTTGTGATATATGTTAACAGTGACATCATTTTTAACGCGAGATTAATTTGTTAGGTTAATGGCGTAGCGGTTTAACATTGTTTAGATTTAAAATTAACATTATGTTATAAATATAAGCAGTTATCTTAGATTTTAATGATGTTTTAATTACGTAGTATTTTTGGGACAAGTAGAGTAATGTACTGTTTACTAAATTATTTTATTGTTTTTTTTTTTCATACTTATTAACTTGCATCCTTTTGAACTAATTTATATTTCGAATTGATCTTAAAAATTTTAATTAGTAAATTAAAACAGCATCGGATGTTCAAATATTGAAATTTTGTTTTTAATAATATCATAAAACATCGAAAAAATATATTTTTTAATTACATAAATACTTGGAACCTTTACTTTTTATTATTTTAATTATGTAGAACACATTTATTTTAATTAATTAACTCTACGTTTTCTGTAAAATCCAGTTGGTCAAGCGCGATAGTTATAATAAATGTGTTTTACTTTTTTATTAAAAAAAATAATAACAGCTTTTAAAAATTTGTTATAATTGTTGATTTATTATTAACAAATAAACTACAGATTTAAAAACTACCAGTAACAAAATTATTTTTCTATCCTTCTTCAACTATTTAAAACTCTAGTCAAATCACTTTTTAAAATTTTGATTTGAAAGACCTTATACCAGTCCGTGGTTATATCGATTCGAGTTGAGTCCAGAATTTATAACGAGTTGTAGTAACTGTAAATTTTGATTTAAAATTAATGACAGTCTATTTCTAATACTGAACCTAATCGTACTACCAGCAGTTTCAAGGTTATTNCGTCAAACATAACCATTAAAAATTATATAAATAATTAATTAATAGTTTTAAACTTTTCGTACAAAAAATATTGTACATACCTCTTGCGTGAACTTGGTTCCCGGATTCGTTCTATGGCAGCACGAGCTTGCGAATCAGTCGTTCCCCACATGGTATGTAAATAACTATTGTGGAAAAAGTATATTACAAATTTCAAAATTGAATTTTGAGTGTCCAAAGTGTTTTCTAATAATTCTAATAGGAGCAAAATATTTATATCTTGTAATTAAAGATTTTTTTAAACAAAAAATACATTTTTAAATTGATTTCGTTTCAAAAATCTTTTAAAAATAATTTGTTAGTTAACTATTGGTTTCTCCCAATACAATATTTGTATAATTATATCAATTATAAAATTTCTAATAAATTACAATCATAAATCACTATCGCACATTTGATGGTGTTATTGACTTTAAAAATTTAAATATTCTAAGATCCAATATGATAAGTACAAATTAAGTAAATGCGAAAATAAAAAAAAAACTACATATTTGCAAATGTAAAAAGATTAATATATCGACATTAAACGAAAGTTTTTTCAAAGATAATTACATATAATTTCTCATTTGGAACGTAAAATTATTTATTTACAAGCTCATCAGAAAAAAATTCGCAAGTGAAATTTTTAGCAGAAGACTTACTTAATATATTACTGTCAAATTATTGAGCATTTCATTTTCATCTGGACTCCACCTTATAATAACGTTATACGGTCAACGAAAATAAATTAACTGCATATCTAATTACTCATGTCATACATACAAGCCAAAATTAACAATCATGAGTGTTCAAAAACAAATTTGACCGCCAGCGATGTTAATGGTTTTCTATAGAAATTTGCGATCATTTGCTATAGAATATTGCTTTCACAATATCATAATAGTGCCTTCATTTATGAAGGTGCGATTTTTTGTAATTACGTCTGTGGTAAATTAATATTTGTTTATTGTATTTTACTTTCCTGGATATGTTTGTATATTTTAAATAAATCTAAGTTAATCAGGAACAAAACCATAAATGTAGAAAGGCAAGGTATTTAATACTTAACTCAGCAGAATATCAATTAACTAATATTACTATTATAAAAACGTTTTTAAATATTTAAAGGTTATGAACCTTTTAAACAATTAATTTATATTTTATTTATTATTAATGTGCGTAATTTTGTGGTAAACTGCTAGAAGTTGCTTTTAAATATTTAATTTTATGAATATTTTTAGTAAATATTATACCTAAGATCATACAAACAATTGAACGTAAGCTATAAACACTTAAGCAGAGAAACTTTTTTTTTTTTTTGTTTTGCGAATAACATTTTTTTATTATCAACTGAATTTTCTTTATTCCCAGTGGAGTATATTTAAGATCGTACAAGGAGAAAAACGAATTGAAGAAGTCATCAAAAGTAACTGAATTTTTAAGCAATAAGAGGAGTTTCTTCGAAATTTTTTTTTTTTTACAAAATTTATCATAAATGTTCATAAAAATTCAAATTTTAGTATTTTTAATAGTATATTTTTCGATTTAAGATAAGTATTGGAAAAATATAATTTCTGTAAAACTGTGACTTACAGTAATTCACTTTTTAACCGATGAAGTTTTTTTTTCTAATCTTTATTTGATTAAAAGCAAAGAATAACAATTCAGTCTAATTTCGGATAAATAAAAAGTTTATTAAATGTTAATATTCAATGAAATGAATCAAATGGGCTATTTAGTGATCATTGGAGCTAATCTTTAATTGGTCATAATTAGAAAATACTATTTTCTCTTTTTTTTAAATAATATTGATCTATTCAATTATCTTCCAACTTTTTAAATTGACTTGATTATATCTTGTCTTTTATAGATATTTTGCCACAATTCTATTAATTATTTACAAGATTCCTTAGTATATGCATAGGTTTTCAATTATTGAAGGAAAATACCTAAAATTATTCTATTAAAAAACACTTTTTCAAAATATGTCAAAATAGCTAAGATAGTTTTTAAACCAAACATATTCAGTTGATATATTTTAGTCCAGTAAAATGCGCAAAAAAAAGAGTCAACAAGCTCTACAAAAAAGTTCAGATGCAAATTTTCTATAATATGAATAGAAAAAAAGATATTGCGCTTAAAGTGCATTCATTGCTTAATTTTACATCTATTTTTGTTTATAACTTTTTAATGATTATTGTTACAACAAAAAGTTATAAACAAAATTTATAGATAATGNATATATTAGTATATCATATTATTTATTTAAAAAGGTTCTACAAAACAGCTCAGATGCAAATTTTCTATAATATGAATAGAAAAAAAGATACTGCGCTTAAAGTGTATTCATTGCTTAATTTTACATCTATTTTTGTTTATAACTTTTTTATTATTACAATTACAACAAAAAGTTATAAACAAAAATTTTAAATAATATGATTATCTACAAAAAAGCTTCTTACAAAATTTTTGTAACACATGGTTTCCAAGATAATCTAAAAGCAAGATTTCACCGTTATTTTCAAAATTGCGCCAAAAAGGCATCGACCCTGACCCCGAAAACTCAAACTTAAGCTTTTGAGAAAGTCCTTTATATGATAAAAAAATAAAATTGCTGCCTACCCAAAATGCACGGTTAAATGCTCTTTTTACTGGACTATTTTGAAATATTTGAGTCGGCTATATTTTACTACTTCTGTAATAAATAAATACAATATTGTTTTGATTTATGAATATTTGCGTATGACTGCTTTCTTGTACATGCAATTATATCATTGCGTAGTCAAAACAATCTTGAATCCTAACCGACACGTTTATCATAATCTGTCAACAACAATTCGAAATTATAAAAATTCAACGTTGCATTCATAACGTGTTGTACTGAAGGTCACAGTCACAGATTATCCTCGATGTAAAGTAATAAAGGGTTGGAATATACACAAACATATATACAAGCAAGCCGCTCCTGCACGCACTCTTTTTTTTTATTGCAGGAATTATCAATCAGTGTTGCACGCAACAAGCAGTATCGTTTATCAACCTACGTACAAGATTTGTACCCACACTGTTTTATATATAGATATCTGGTTAATCGGTGCAATTGCATCGCTGTGCACTATGTTCCATATTCTGGAATTGCATACTAACGACATCAAAATTATTGTCATCCAAATTTAATATTTTACTATTCTTAATTTAAGTGTTTAATACTTTGATTTATTTTAATAAAGGTTTATTAAAATCACATTAATTCAAATTTAAAACTCCGTGCCTTGATCAATAAAAAGATTTTAAGGTTTAAATTCATTCGAGATAAAATGAAGAATTAGGGTTGTCCAAAATGTAACGACATTTCTTCATCAAATTGACTTAATTTTGGAAAAAAGATTATTAAATGCATATAAGTAACATAAACTAAATATTAATTTAATATTTTCCAAGAAATTTCTAAAAGCATTCAATCAAAACTTAATAAAATAATATCTTTACTTTTGGATAATTTAAAATAAATCAAATTTATAACTAAAGTTTTCAAGAAAGTACAATACAGAAAGAAATTTAACGAAGTATAAGTATTTTGCGACGTGAAATTGGCCACAGACTATATGTGTACCGTTTAATAAAGTCATGTCCTTTAAAGCAACAAATCTTCTTTATTGTTTCAATTAAATTATAATTATAAAAAAGATTTATTAACAAAATATATGAAACATATGTATATGTTTCAAATAATATAAATACAATATTATTATTAATTGTTAATATAAAAAGTAATTAAACAACATATTAAATATCAATTACCAACTTTATTTTCGTGAATATATTTTCCAAACTTTTTCAGTTGTTTACAACAACAAAGTTTTAAAGTGTAACGCTTCTTAGTTTGAACTCAAATGATTTTCAATTAAATGATAAATTTTAAGAGCAATTAAGCCTTACCACCCTGTTGAGACGTTACGTAAACAAGGACAAGATAATTGACAATTCACTTTGAAGAAGGTATTCATTCTTATCATTAAAAGTTTTAGAATATAAATTAATAAATATAAAAATTGTCATTCCTGAAACCGCAAAATATAAAATAATTTACTTTATTATTTATTTTGGACATTAATAAAATACAATGGAACTTTAAAAAGATGAAAGAAACGATAAAAGTACTTAAACTTATGTTTCTTCAACATTTTCCAGTATTAACTGACAATTTTGAAATGTCATGTCATACTTGAGCACGATAAGATTTATTACATCTTATTGTATTAAATACAATTTAGATCCATAAATTTTGAAATGTTTTTCAAATAAATGAAAGTAAAAAAGAAATCTTCTGATTTATAGCCAACGTATTTAATCAGATGGACGTAAATATATCAAAATATTTCATTCTAATCAAAACAAAATTAAGCGCCATGCTTTTCTCTATTTACTAATAACAAAATAGTAAATTCACTTTCTTTTAAACAATCTTTAAAATGCGTTAATATTATACCAAGTGTAATAAATAACCGGAACCACAACGAAGTAAATATATTATAAATACGATACGAATGCACTGAATACTTAAAGTTAATTTAATTAGCGGACACAAAACGTTCATAACCTATCATCGTAAATCAATGTTAATCAGTTAAATGAAAGCAGAGTACTCTTGATTGACGGCGAATTACTGGATAGATATTTTACTTCTTTAAATTTACATATCAAAAGGGCAACGGCCTTTTTACAATGAACAAATATAAATGACATATATCAACAATATGTGCGCAATTACGACTACTGTATGTTATATTTTGCATTTACTTTTACGGACAATATAATGATATTATGCATTATACTTTAAAGTATCATTTTCATTTTTTTACGTTTTGTATATTAACTTTTATGATATGATTATTTTCATTACTGGCTCTTTATTTTATTTTATCAATTTGTAACTGGTTCATATATGTATGTATATAAAACAATTTTTTTAAATAGTTTATTTTGTATATTTCGCATACAACGAAACCTTAAAGGTGTAATTTGAAATACATACAAAGTAAATATCGTGATTTAAAGTTTTCAAAAACATTCCATTTGGCTACTAATAAGATTACATGTTTTAGCTCTTAGCTGAGATAAACAAAACGAAAATGAAGCTTTTTGCTACGAGTCTCACATTACTTCTGTTTTTAATAGTAATTCTTCTAAACTTCGGATTATTTGAAATTGTTAATTTACTTTTGGGGAAGTTTTCTAATAATCTAATTACATTTTTATTTGTAAAATTTTAATTATTTTCCATGAATTCGTAGTATTATTTTGTCAAAATAATTATTTATCTGAAGAAAATTACTAGTTCAGTATTTTTGTTTGCATTTTTCTAATAATTTTAAAAGAAATAATAAATTATTTATACTTGGAGGAAGTTTATTGAAATTATTGAATTATTTGCTATATATCGATTTTAAAAGTTTGGTAATAAATTAATTCAGTTACAATATGATAACCTTGATTCCAGAAAATGTTATAACCTAAAAAAATCACGTTTAAAATAACAAACTTCTTCCTATATCCAAGAATTTTAGGTTAATATAAATTTATTTCATGAATTCCAGATAAAAATTAATGATCATAATTTATTTATTACTTGTTCTTTTTCCATCTTTTAATTTAAATTTTTACTAATTAAGCTTCACATTAATTTTTTTTTTAAGTTAGTTATATATAATAAGAAAATTTAGTAAACAATGAAACAGATATAATAATTTTTATTAATGATAAAAATTTATACAGATTTTAAATAAAATTTGGAAATCAAACTAGATTCATACAATTATTTTCGAGTTATCACGATTAAAAAAATTGTAAATATTAATATACACTCATAAACGGCATGTATACTTTATTCGACGTTAAAACTGAATTAATATTTTTAATTAAAAACAGCAATTTTGATTAATTATGAATAAAATAAATATTTTTTGATGTTTCAAACAAAAATATTACAAAATTGTTTGAAATAACTATACAAAACGAAATAATTTTTTAAAATATCCAACTAAAATATTTATAATCAATTTTTTAAAATTTCTGTATCAGCAAATTGTTGAATAACATTTTTTTCACTTTTGACTGTGCTAGTGTAGTTTCATAAATTTATTTAAATATTTAATTGAACAATTTCGGCTGTTAATAATAATTATAATAATAAGAAATGTGAAAAAAAAAATTCGTTAATTTAAAGTACGTTGTTCAGGAAAAAAGTCATATAAATTTATATTAATTGCTAATATGTATATGGTCTAGTATCTGATATTGTAATTCTGATTAACAAGATAACGAACCTGTTTGTATAAGTACCAAGATTATAATTGCATAAGAATAAAACAAAAAAACATCAATAAATTACATGAATTTTTATATTGTTTTTAACAATGAAATGCATCTGCAGTAACAACACCAAGATATTAAAGATAACAGATAAAATAGGCATTGACTTTAAACGATATATTGTTCGTAACAATTGAATATTGGAAAAAAATCAATAGAAAAATTATAATGGGAACACCCATGTCTTTACGATGTCTCAGATTAATGAATACACCTCCCATCATGATACTTTTTGTTTATATTTTTAAATTAAAAATAGATATTAGTTCATTAGTTGTTACTGTATCTATAAGTATGACGGGTGGCATTTAATTTCTATGAAAATAAAGATTACTTTCATTTCTGTCAATGAACCGACATTTGATGTGTGATGTGTCTCTTTTCATGTCTTGTAATTGCATCGGTAGCGAATGCTTTGAAGACGTGACTTCATTTCGGTATGTAAGTATGTACATACTAATTAGAATCATGGCCTCATTTAATAATGATTTCTATAGTTTATTTTAAATTTTATTAGTATATAGATACCGCCGAACAGATGTGATAATTACATTTTACTTAACTAATTATTATAAAATGTACCAAAAAAAAAAATAAAAATATTTTCTCCAGTGTAATTCCGGCTTTAAAATTAACTGACATTTAAAGTGTCAAAATGCATAACCAATACAATATTGATCTGTGATAATTTACAAATAAAAACATGTTTGATAAATATGTTATTCCATTATTTTTTAATAATATAAATAAAACTTCAAATAAAAGCTCTAATTACAATGAAAAACAAAACAAAAATAAGGTAAATAATAAACAATGTTATTGTTATGTCCGTATATGTATTTTTAATAATGATTGTTAAAATAGATAAAAATATCTTATTACTCACTAGTTGTAAATAATTTATCAACATATTGGTAATTGTTATTTTATTTTGAATTGTGTTTACGTTTGAGTAATGTAACTTATTCATTTACTGATAATGTATGAACTTATTAAATATATTATCCCTCAATATTAATCAGTAATATAAAAACATATAGCTTTAGTCACAGCTACAGTATTTACAATAAAACTAGAAGAAAATGCAAACATGACATCGGTATTTAATAATAAAATATTTTTATTTCCATTACAGCAACAATTACAATCACAGCAGCAGCAACAAGGTGTACAAGCTCAACAACAGGGTGCCGCGCCAGTCAGACCGTCGAGGAGTCGCCAACACGGTGGGAGTCGCCGGACAACAGATTCCGGTGGTGGTGCTAGTGGAATTTCTTCACCATCAGCGGGGGTGGTAGCGTTGCCGGCTGGTAGTCGAGGCCCTAGGAGTCTGTATCTTAGAAGAGACGGCGATAGTTTTGGATTTACTTTACGGCATTTTATTGTTTACCCACCTGATTCTGTAGCGGTAAGTTTTATTTAATTTATTCAAATGATTTTCAACATACTAGATATCCGTGTAAAATAGTAAAAACATTTTTTTAATTATCATAACGTAATTAATGTTAAAAACTTTTTCATCAGATATTTTTATAAATTTATGTAGTAATAAATCTATAATGATAATTTATTATCAAATATTTGTAGTTAAATGCATATGTTTTACAAAAATCTTAAATCATTCAAAAATAAGCATTTATGACGTCACAAATGCTTTTTCTAGGCTACTTGATTTTAATATGCATTTTCTTATTAAAGGTATATTATTATATAAATTTCGTAGATCAAATTTAAAATCAATTTAATTACTTTGTATTTTATTTTAATACATTTTAAAATCAATTCATAACATTGTAATATAATTTAAAATAAAAGCATCTAATGATTATATTAAAATTTGAAATGAGTAGGCTTATTATTAGTTGTATGATAATAAATATTAGCATGCAGTAAATTATAATAATAACATATTAATTTATAATAATACAGATTATTATAAATACACGTTATTATCTCCAGTTGCCTACGCAATGTTCTTTATTCTTTTTCTAATATTATTTTGCGTATATTATCACAATACATATTCAACTATATTAATTAATATAATTATGAAATTAACTCCCATGAATAAATTATAACTATTAATTGTTGTTATTGTGATAATTTATAACTTTAGAAGTAAACAAAATTATTTTTTAACATTTGATTTAAAAATATTTTTGTTTTTAAAATAAAATAATAACAATAGAAGTAAAGATATTTTCAAAATTATATAAATGATTTTCTGCTGTACTTTAGCACAATCAAACGATTAGAAATTAAATATTATCGTTAACTTATCAATTTACACTGTGTCAATAAGACAGTTGTTCGTGGAATTTCTTAATCTGACCATCGATTATCTTACTAGCTAACATTTAGCCAGTTTGTTAGTTTCGTTTATCTGTTTGCTAAGTTACAAACCAACATATATGATTTAGTTCTAAAGACAATTATTCAGTTCGTCATAGTTCTGGTGTAAACGTGTTTATATAAAAGTACATTTCTAAATTGTGTAAGAATTTATAAAAGGTGAGAACTATTATAAATATGTATTTCATAAATATTTTAATAAATCATATGAAATTCTAAGTATTTATAGAAACAATATTATAAATCTTCAATATTTAATGTATTATTCTTATAATTTAATGGGTGAAGTATTTGCAAAATGTAAATTTTTAATATGCAATATATCTAATCTAGATAAATTACATTGTTTTTATTAATTATTATTATTAAAAATAGAAAATATCATGCGTTATCAAATGTTATTATATTATCAGTAGATAATTAATTTTGCAATATAAATCCTTTATAAAATATAATTTATTAAAAGGATATAAAATTTTATAGTTAGTTTTGAATATCTATTCTGATTAGTTATAATCATGTGATTAATGGCTAATAATAAATAGTCACGTACAAGAATATTTATTTATTAAGATAAAGTTATGCAGAAATTATAATATTAATGATTAAATATAGATAATATTGCGATCTGTTTTTGTTAATTTATTTCATTTATTTTACTCTCAGTTGTAATTATTTATTTTTGAAATATTATTTTCATGTTTTACAATTTTTACCTTACTTATTTTCATTTGTTTATTGATTTTTATTTAATAAATGTGTTAAACATACTTAAATAAATACTTAGATAATGTTTTAACTATTAATTAAAAGGCAGTAATAAATCGTGTAAGAGATCTATTTGAATAATAAACAAAATTGTCTGTTGTTACTTCACTAAGTAAAAAATGAATAAAAAAATAAACACGATCAGTAACCGCCAGGCTGTCTAGTAGTCTCCATATTCATAGATATATGCTCGCATTCTCAATCTCATATAACATTCCACTGTAATTCATTCCACTCCTACCAGTTGCGCAACAGAGAACGTTATGGTTTTAGTGGCCACAAATCATAGGTATATCGACATGAATCAATAAACACTCGATACACGAGCCATCCCCTCAACCTCCTGTCTCTTTAAAACGTTGCATGCACCTGTTTTGTTGTTCATCATGATTACCTCACTCACATATTCTCTTTTCGCTCACTTACTTGTTTGCGAGCTGTCAAGGTCAATTTTAAATTGTCACGTGAAACCACATTTATATGTTACACGTTTTCAAATGGTTAATATCATTGTAGGAAAGTGTTTTAGAAACAGTTCAAATTATTTGTTTTGTTATAGTATCGATAATAAATTTGTTTTGTTTTTTTTTTTTACTAATGTGATATATTGTAATACATATTCAACAACTATCATTGTTATTTTATTATATTTTAATATTTACAAATTTCTTCAATAATAAACAAAATATTAGATTTAAAAATCGGCTTATTGTTTTTAAAAGATCGTAATTTCATATATTATGAGATTTTCAGTTTATTTACTTGGTAAGAATCTAATTTATTAATAAATATGTCAATCTATTACAATTAAGAATATATCTGTATAGAAATCGGTTATTAAAAGAAAACTATAATTAAGATTGCGTTTGTATGCATAGGTATTAAATCTTATTAAGTTGTTAATTTTATATAAAGTTTCGATCATTAAAAATCCATATATGATTTTATAAATGTTATTTTAATAGCTAATAAATGTGTAAATGAAACTTTTTTATTGTTACAGGCTAGCGATGGCAGACACGCAGCCGTGGGTGCCTTACGTGATCCTATGGAAACAATTTTTGTAAAACAAGTATACGAGAATAGTCCTGCACATCGTGCTGGTTTACATCACGGTGATAGATTAGTGAGTGTTAACGGTTATTCATTAAATGGTAAAACATATGCGCAAGTGGTACAACTGATTCAAAATAGTCCACCGTATTTACATCTTCTTGTTGTGCCAAAAGAAGACGATATTCTGCAAAAGGTAATGCTTGTTTTTAATTGTTATGTTAATTAATTAATTTTTACGTTTGTTTTATAGTTTTTTCCAGAAGCAGCACATAATCCAGAATCAAATCAGCGGCCAAAAAGATTTGCATCACCAGAATCATTTCATCCTCGACGCCAACAGCAAAACAACGAACTGCTTAAATATAGACCTATCGTTTATCCTAGTCCTCCTAATCAACAATCACCAGTGAAAGCGCGAGCCGCCGATACAGTTTCATGGCGAAGCTACGAGGAACCAACTTACAGTTCCATTGATCACAGAAGTTCATTATATCAACCATTACCGCATCCTCGATCATCAGCTGTTCAATACGCAACACGTGATACAAAGAGCTCAGAGCAATTATATAGTGTGCCGAAGGATAATTTGTTTTATCGACCAATTGCAAATCCACGTGCAAATCGAAACAGTTTAAGAGATTCATTTGAAGGAAATATATATTCTGAGCCCTATGTACACGATTTGTCGCAAAGGCCTCGGGCACAGCCCCAAGTGCCTACCCACTACCGGAATATGGGTCGAAGAGCGAGTGAAGGCAGTAACATATCAGATAACTCCCGTGATGCAACTAGTTATGATACCAGCGAGTACCCAGAGTGTTCTAGTTTAGGTAGTGAGTCTTTAGCACTCAGTGACATGGTTGTGAATAGTTCTAAGATGAAAAGTGCCTCTAAAGTCGCGTATCCCGGCCATATGGCGGCCGATACTCATTCACAGACTACGTACACTAGTGCGGACAGTGTGCCTTGTGGATTACAGGGACTTACTTACGTGAACAGTGCCGGTTGTCGTTTGAGTTTAGATGCTGGCAGACGAGAATCTTCTGCATCATTGAATTCTTCATTAGCAGATGGAAGTAAAGATAGTTTGAGCTCGTACGACTCTGCATCTACTCTAACAGGTAAATTACTTTCTAAACATGTCAACTCCTTTCATCAATTATATGAAGCTATTAATGAAAAATCTATTATAGGACAAGATACAGATGATTCTATAATGTCACGATTTAGAAAAAGCTTCGAAAAGAAGGAAGAATTTTTAAGGAGACCAAGTCAGCCAATTGGTTGGAAGTCTCCAGAAGATAGTAACAATTTAATCCCGACAGTAATTCAACGAGAATTCTATGGTCGGCCTCAAAAGTTACAAAAAGAATGGCCTCCAAATGAACCAAGCTTAAACGGTCAAGAATCCCCATCTAAAAATGCTTCTAAACCAACGCATCAAAACTTCCAACGTGTTAAAGTTGATATAGACTCTGAAAGGGATTATTTAAATCCACAAAATGATAAAAATGCTATGAGAAATGATATGCAAATGGCTAGAAATAAGTTTTATGAATCAGCAACAGGACAGCCAGCGCAGTTTGTGGTTGGAGGGATGGTTTCAAATGTATCTCCATTACAAAGAAATTCAAATATAAGACAATCAAAAGACAAGAGTTCATTTGTTACTACCCTCAGTAGAATACATGAAGGCGCTACAACTGTTGCAGAAAATGGAGAAGATCGCGTTATTATGAATGGTTCTGCTTCATTACCAGTTCAATCCAATGATAATATGAATAATTCAGATGATCGAAGGTAATTTTAAAATCAATTATAATTAAAATTGTTATTTTATGAGTGTGATTTATATTTATATGGGTGTTACATAATTATCAGTTATAAATTAATTAATATTAAATAGATTGATTTAGAAATCACTTGAGTGCATATAAATTTTATTTTTTGTTATATAAAAATAATGAAAATTAATAATTATGTAAAATAGTTTCATTAATTAATATTTATCGATAATTACTCAACCGAGAATTTCTAGTAACTAATTTATTAGTTGTGTTTTTAAATATTTATAATATAATTTATGAATTTCGTATAGGTATCCAGTACCTGCTAATCTTCAGATAGTATCTAGAAGAACCCGGCAGTTCGAATCTGGAAGACCTGTACCAGAAGAAGAAGATGGCTCTCTCAGCGATCGAACGAATTTTTATCGAAGCGAATTGTCTCGACTAAGTTCAAAACGAGTTGTGCCAAATGTTGCAGTTCGTAAACGAGAATTTGAAACATTAGAAATTGAAAATAATAAAGATTATCGCCGAGATAGAGATTTAAATCGAAGACCACAACGCGAAAGTAGATCTTTAGATAATTCAGGTATTACATTTTTTTATGTTTTAATTTATAAAGTACCTAAACAATTTTGACTTACACAAACATAACCCATTTTGATACATACTTTTTTTTTTTGTTTTTTTACATGTTTTAATATTTGCTACTAAAGTTTTTTTACTATTTGTTCGAACATAAACACGGACATAAATTGTTTTTCTGTGATAACTTTTATATAATTTTATTTGTTTTCACTGCAATATAGATAAGAATGTTGTAAATAATTTGAAAGGTTTGAATTATTCTGGTGTTATATATTAGGCAACAAAAATGATGCTGAAAACAAAACTACGGTATCTGGAAATCGTATCATTCCAATAGGAAGTAAACATCTGCATTGTGTGCCACCAGCTGATTATAAGTCGACAGGTTAGCTTCTATTAAAGAATAGCGATACTAACTAATTATCTACGTAAACATATATCATTATATATCATGACACCGTTTTGATAATTTAGTGTGTAAACTCATTTAACCAACCATTCGTATTCGTATTTAACCACGTGTTTAGTAATGCGTCGTTTTGCTTTAAGCATTAGTAATCTATATGAATATGTGTCTTGTTTTACAGATGTACCATTTGAAAATGATAACTCACATATTCATCTACGAGCGAGATCAAACTCGGCTGAATCATGGACGGCAGCTCTTCAAAATTCAAATAGTAACAGAAATATTACAGATGTGGCCGATGATAAGCATAGAAGCAAAGTTGGTAGACAGGATTCATATGTTACTGCACTCAAATCTAAAGTCCCAGGTAAGAATATTTATTTTGTTATTCATTTTCGTAATAATTTAAATAGTTAAAAGTGATTTTTAAATATATTTATTTACAATTATTTTGTAGACTTACGTTATTTGCAGTATTTGCTTATTGTAAGTGTAATTTTTTTTAGATTAAATAAGTAGACTTAAAGTCGCGAAATATTTACAACAATTTTTATGTTTTTTCTCTAATACTATTACGGATATAGATTCACACCATTTTTATAAAATTTTCAGTTATAAAATGGTTATATTCTGCACAACTGCGCAGTATTATTATTTCACTAGTGATGTAATAACAGAACTTTATTAAAATTATAGTATTAGAAAAAATATAGTCTGCAATATAGTTGAAAAGACTATTTAGAGAATATACTATTTTTAAATTATTGAGATTTAACTAACTTATTTTAATTTCAATAATTTTTGTTGAAAAAATTAAAACAATTAAAAAATTAGTAGATAATTTTTCTCGCAACCTGCAATTTTTTTATTGAATTTTCTGAGTAGAACATGTGTGGTAAAAGTATTATTATTATNTATTTTGTAGACTTACGTTATTTGCAGTATTTGCTTATTGTAAGTGTAGTTTTTTTTTTTTAGATTAAATAAGTATACTTAAAGTCGCGACATATTTACAAAAAATTTTATAATTTTTTTTTTTCTAATACTATTACGGATATAGATTTACACCATTTTTATGTAATTTTCAGTTATAGAATGGTTATATTCTGCGCGGTTGCGCAGTATTATTCTTTTAACAGAACTTTATTAAAATTATAGTATTAGAAAAAGTATAGTCTGTAATATGTTTGGAAAGACTATTTAGATAATATATTATTTTTAAATTATTGAGATTTAACTTACTTATTTTAATTTCAATAATTTTTATTGACTTAAAATTTAAACAGTTAAAAATTAGTAGATAATTTTCCTCGCAACTTGCAATTTTTTATTGAATTTTCTCAGTAGAATATGTGTGGTATAAGTATTATTATTATTTTTAATTGTATTATAACAAGGCTTGCAGCACTTTAATTTTATTATTTTTCTATTGTTGCACTATTAGATCAAGATCGTAATAAGCAATCCGTCTTTGTTGAGCAAGAAGAGATGGATATCGGTCCACATATCCCCGAAAATATAGTTCCTAATATAATGTTACCCAATAAAACTAACCTCCTTATTCCCGAACCTGTTGTACGTTTACAACAAGAAAACCCCGTAGTTTCTGTTACACCTGCAACTCCTCCCACGGTCGGCAAGTCCGTAGTTGTACGTCCAACTCAGTTGAGCATCGCTAGTCCTATTCGACCCGCGACTTCACTTCATCCCGCTGATACAACGATTCATACATTTGGTGACGCCAGTGCCAATAGACTGTCGGCCTCACCAGGTTAGATTTTCTATCGGCGAACGGATTTTTTCTCTACTAACTTTTTGTAAAACTAACGCTTCCTAATTGCTCTTCTAACTTATCAATCAAATTAATCAATTCATTTTAAAAATTAATAACTCTAACTCAACCTTTTAAATTTTTAATTCAATCATTCACAGGTCGTTAATGTAGATATTTTTATGTGTATAATTTTCTTAACTTGCTTATATACTTAAATATTTATAAAAGAAAATTATCACATAAAATATTATTTAACAGTAGTTTAATTTACTTAGTTTATACCGGATAAACTAAAATTAAACAATCCTTTCCTAAATCAACTTCACAAATTGCTTGTTATAGGTGTNACTCCTCCCACGGTCGGCAAGTCCGTAGTTGTACGTCCAACTCAGTTGAGCATCGCTAGTCCTATTCGACCCGCGACTTCACTTCATCCCGCTGATACAACGATTCATACATTTGGTGACGCCAGTGCCAATAGACTGTCGGCCTCACCAGGTTAGATTTTCTATCGGCGAACGGATTTTTTCTCTACTAACTTTTTGTAAAACTAACGCTTCTAATTGCTCTTCTAACTTATCAATCAAATTAATCAATTCATGTTAAAAATTAATAACTCTAACTCAACCTTTTAAATTTTTAATTCAATCATTCACAGGTCGTTAATGTAGATATTTGTATGTGTATAATTTTCTTAACTTGCTTATATACATAAAATTTATAAAAGAAAATTATCACATAAAATATTATTTAACAGTAGTTTAATTTACTTAGTTTATACCGGATAAATTAAAATTAAACAATCCTTTCCTAAATCAACTTCACAAATTGCTTGTTATAGGTGATAGAATATTTTTGCATGAATGCATTCTAAAAATGTTTCTTTATATTTGACTGCATCTACTAAATAATCGGTACTTCTTGCAGTGCCAGGAGATGTACCCCCACAGGTTATAAGAAGATCTAAGAATACTAACTCTATTGGTAAGTTACTAATTTTGAATCTAATGCTACAAAAGAAAATAATATTGTAGGTTACTAATTTGTAACTTTATAATTTTTACAAAATGTTATCATTGTAATATGGTTTATATCGTTTAACGCAACTAATTTCAGTATAAAATATTTATAAATTAATATATTTTTAGTTACGATGTTTGAATTTTTGTTATTAGGGGATGAAGATCGAGCTACTCGACGTACTTCTTATCTAAAAGCAACATGGGGTGATCGTATGCATGTCGAGAGCGATTTGGATCTCAGCGATAACGAGTCTCCGCAAGCTTTGCGCAGGTATGATTAAGATTTTGATATAAATACATTTTGTTCCTTTATTGCTTTTCAACCGACTTGCTTAAGTTTGGTAACGGTTGCACTTTCATTTGGTTTTGGGTTGCATCGTTTATTAGGTATCGCAGATGGAAGCCACCAAAGTTTCCCAAGGATATTAAGCCAATACGTTTACTTTTTGAAGAAGCCTGTACTCCGACTATATGGTGAGCGTAATAATGTTGCTTTTTCATTTTTGATGTTTTTAGCTTCAGCCGGTGGTCCTGCTTGTACTACTTTTTGTTGGGATTTTAAGGTTATTTGTTTTATATGTTGCTAGTATATCATATAATATTGTTTTTCTATTGTTAGAAAACCAATTATTATGTAAAATTTGTATTTTATGCCACGTTCTTTATATAAATTATAATGAAAACGATTATAAAATTAAATTATCCGCGATGCTGAGTCAAAATAAATAACACTATAATATAGTAGAATCTACTTTTACAAGTCACATGCGCTTTATTTTACTACATATTTTAATTAATAGTTATTGAATCAGGATAAATATTTAATAATTTCATTACTTTAATGTTCATAATATTATATTCTATTTTCGAAAATGTATAATTTAAATATTAATTGAATACTGTGTCGGAACACGCTTTAACATGATTAGATTCAACTAAATTGCATTTAGTTAATTTATTAACAGAATTTAATTTAAAATTGTTTTTATATTTAACATCAATTTATTTTTACCATGCTAAATCCTATTTTATTTATTAATAAGAACAGATTTTGTTTTATTAATAAAAAAAGTTTAAAATAATATACCAAGTATATTTATTAATTTGTTTATTTTATTTTATCAAGTTTTGAGCTAACTTATTTTTATGTAAACATTGTGTTAATCTATAAATGGTTATTTAATACGAAAAACCAGTGAATAACATAAGCATGAAATAATTTATAGTCGTCGACACGAAACAAATGCATTATATAATGATAAGCAGATGTTATTTTTTAGACATACGTAACTATCTTTTTCACCTTCTTAATGCTTGGTTGACATACATATTAATAATATGAAGTACGTCCTAACTTTATTCGAAAAATTACTTTTACAGTGTACAAATTATTGTTTAAATTTGTTACTTTTTTATAAAACTTTTCAGATCACAGGACGGTACCATATAAACGTACAAAATTACACAATGCTTTTGATTCGTGGCGACGAATATAGTTATGGTTATAGTGCAGTACCAAATATACTAACAAACTAATTTACATTTCTTACCAGATGTTTACCAATTACCTTATAATTTACGCTAGAGTGATTCATACCCTTATTAACTTCATATATTCCGTTTAAGAATACGATCTTAATCGTTAGGGTATTGTACAGTTCCTTACCGTTAAATTATATTAAAAATTTAAATTAATTCAACGATATTTACTTTTTTTCGTAGAAGGAATATATTTCTTAAATAATCGTTACCCTTATATTTTTCATACCCTTACAACTGTAATAGGGTCAGTAATGTGTGTTTATAATAACAGGAAGTAGAATTTATAATCAAAATTTTCGCTAAGTATACGGGTTTACATAATACCGGTATTTTAGTTATAATAGTCTTTTAGATAATTAGTTGTTTGCAAGTAAAATTAATTTGGCACGCGACTAACATGTTACACTTTCTAGAATTTGTAGAATTGAATAATATTGTTTTTATTTTTGTTATTTCCTTATTTTATTATTACTCTTTTAATTAAATAAGCGGAATTATATCCCTTGGATTTTATTAATTAATGTATCTATGACATTTTTAATAAAATAAGTTTTTTTGTTTTTTACTTTTACAGTCGTAGCGGCCAAAGACAGGGTACAGTTGCTTGTAAAATCTTGGAATTAGAAGGAAAGGTATGTACTTTATATATTTCAGTTTTTTAATCAATTTATTTATTTCATTTGTTTGTTACAGCGAGCAAATGATCGTTCTTGGCACAAGGTGTGGGCAGTACTTAATGGACCTCATTTGTTTTTGTATAAGGACCGACATCATCAGGTTAGTTCAATTTTTATTTATTACTTTGTTTTGAAAATGTTTTATTGCAAAGATCAATTGAGGTTAAATATGTTTATTAATTGAAATATTTTGAAAATTTAAACTTTTTTCGTAAAATAAAGTTCAAATTTTATTTCTTTTGCAAATTACACAACTAAAATCTTTAAAGTATTTATGAATACAGTTAACTATCATTTATTTATTTCAAAATTTACATAAATGCATTAAATAGAAAATTTAATTAATTTGAATAGTGAATCTTTTGAAATGCAAATACGCAATGCGCAAATTATTGGGTTAGATTTAATCTTATAGTTTTCCCGGAACTTATGCTAGGTTATGAACACATATAAAATTTTTGAATTGGTAATTTTGTATAAAAGAACGGAACCTTTGGTATTTGTTAATGCAGTAATTTCGTTACCGTAATTTCCGGAATACATTACAACATAATGTATTCATTAATATTTACTTATATTCATTACTTATTTACAGTTGTTAAGTTGTATATTTTATAGAATATTTTTTAGAAAGTTTTGTAACACCATCCTTTGTTGCTATACCTTCTGAATTATACAATGAAATTAATTGTATATAATTTTATAGTTTCCACTTTTTTGTAATAATTATAACTAGTAGTTTATTTGTTTAATTTATTAGCTTACGAAATTTTCTTGAATTAAAGTCAATGTCATTATGAATATTAATTTGTATTTATAGATTTGCAAGGTATTTTAAATATTTGAATATGTATGTACATAAGATTGCTTTATTATAATCAAAACAGATAAATATTAACAGTAAAGTTTCATAGACATATCATAGACATGTTAAAAAGTGTTACCAATAATTATTTTAGTATGTCAATATTTATAATTGATTGTCTATCACAAAATGTGTAACAATCTAATATTAAAGAAATACATTTGTACGTGCATATCGTCACACTTTTAAAGAAATTTTTAATGCATTTCAAATGACGGTTTTGTATATTTATATATTTGTTTATCGTTTACGCATTTTAAGAATGTGTTTGTGTCATTAACAAATATTTAAGTGCGTGTAAGACAACTATGCCCGTCAGCATAACGTGAGTTGTATCAAGTATCATTAACGTGAAGTTACTATTTGCCATTTTTACTAGTTTACTAAATAATTTTAGTTGAGCACATTAAATTATTGTTATTATACTTTACTTTAAATATTTTCTTTGAATTTATCTACCGATTTTGATAAATGTTTATTATCCTAGTTCAAACCATTAGTATAATTGCAAAATTAATTTATAAAACTATCCAATTAAGATTTAATTTATTACTTTATTTAAATGATAAGCTGTTGTACATTTGCAAAAATTCGTTTATAAGGACATTTTTGCATATATGTAAAGAACCTATTATTTGCTTAATTTTGTTACATTTAAAGTAGTTTCGAAAAATAATCAAAAAGTATTGTTATCAAATTTTATTTAAAAATTTGATTTGGAAAGAAACTTATAGTTTTGAATGTTTTTATATTTCCAAAAATTTACTACATTATTTATTTAAATTACGATATTTTGACAATTGTGTGCTATTACCACCAAATTTAAATATTATCTAAAAACAAAACTATTTTCATATCAATATAAATTTTGAAAACTAACTTATTTCTAAAAAATTTGATTATTTTAATTAAATTTCGTTGGTATTTACTGTATTTTGGTTATTTACCAATTTAACCTGAAATAAGTGTTATTTTTTAATTCTCAATAATGCTAATAAATTTTCTTGAGTAATTTTCATTTACGTATTAATTATTTTAATTTATCAAAACGATTTTTTGTCATGAATAAATAAATAATTTTTATTTATATATTTATTATTTTAAATAAATATTTTATAAGCAAATTAAAAAAGTAGATTCTAACTTCAGAAATTTATTTATTTAAATATATTATTAAATAGACTTATTATCATTTATCTTGTTATTTTAATTCTCATTCATAGCATCAACTTATAAGGGTTTTATTCAAATATTTATACGTGTATCTTAACACGTTCGATTAATCATACATTAATTATACGAAAATAATCATATTTATTGGATTTTTACCGTAAAATCTTTAATTATCTGGTGTAGTAGATTTCCATATGTATTTACAATTAAATAAAAATTAACTTCGAAATGAATAATGGTGGTAAAGTAGAAAGTATATTATTAAAAATACAATACATTTCAATTATTACAATACTATTATTATTATGCTTTTTAAACAATATAAATGATTTTATTATAATTCACAGCATATATGTACATATGTTAAAGAAATCATAAATATTCATCCTAGAATATCAATATTAAAATAATTTTTATGAACTTTCTAAACAAATATAATAATTTTAGATTGAAGCTCCAAACATGTGTTTATAATTGTATAAATAACAATCAACATCAAAGTGTAAAATTATCTCTATCAAAATAATAGCAATTTAAAATTATGCATTAGTGATACAGTAGCATGGCTCATTAGGAAGCTAGTTGCCACCGGCGTTGCATCTAAAATATCTAGAGAATTATATTCAACAATTTACCGTAATGTATGCGAATTTGATAATTATCAAACGTGCCTTGAAGGGTTGGCACGTGTACGACTCGTGACCTAACGGAACGAAATCGTGACCGACAGTTGTTCATTTGCTGTTACATAATTACTCTAACATCACCCTTGATTGTTTTAAATAGGGTGTGCGATAGAACATAACTCTATTATTTCCAGGTGGTTATTTTATAGTTTATATGTTTTTAAGGGAAACAAAATATGTTTTTTTTACCAACTGCTTTGATATTATGCGTTTTATTTTTAAATGTCAATTTTCATTTTTATTTCTTCTAAACTTGTTTGAGCAACAATCAAACTTTTATAATTTATTATTTTATACCTTATCTTAAAATGTACAAATTAAAACCAATTTTATTTACTGTTTTAATCTATAAAATAGTTTTGTGGGAAAAATTCATTTTTATTGCATTTTCTTATCGGAAGTATACTTCTAAACTTACCACTAAATTAAAAGATAAAATAATGCAACATAGCAGCAGAATTATTCAAATTACATTTTCTATATTAACGAAAAAATTTAAATAATTGAACAATTAATTATTTTAAAATTAAGTACTTATAGATGAAAATTTTTTGTAATGTGTACCTACATTTTCTTTATTATTATTTTAGAACCTTGAGATTTAAATTCAGTTTTTATTTGTAAGCTTGTAGTTTGGTGCAATTTTGTCATATTTGCTCGACAACTGCTTTTTGTTGTTTTCTTGACTTGTAAAAGACTTAAACGTTATAAATAAAATATTGAATCAACAATATACATAAAAATAAAACCGAAATCTTATGAAATATAAATGAGCAATCCGCTAATTATTCGATTAGATTTTATCTTTAAGTTTCTTGCTTTTTTTAAAATTAAATTCTTGTTTATTTTTTTACCGATTGTAACTGCTTTCTTTGTAAGTCTTAGTTTGATATCTACATGTTTTGAAAACTTGCTTTTATCAAACAAATTACCCCAAATAGTTTTTCTTAATTATCAAAAAAAACTAAGCGCATTCAATTAATATAAAATTACTAAATTTTAAATTTATAATTTAACGTCATAATTTATTTTTAAATTGATAATATATTTTACTAAGAAAATCATTAATATATACTACTTATCACCTTTATTAATATAAATAATAATGTTTCCTTAAGAAATGACATATTTATCATTAACCTACATTAAATTAAACTTAAATGTGTAAATGTAAATATTATTCAATATAATACCGTTATAATTATGATTACAAATTGCAATGTAAAATTGCACTAAATAACCTAATATAAATTTTTTTATATAATTTATAAGTTATAAAAATACAGAATCTGTTTTCAATGTTACGTTCTAATAATTTTATTATTGGAATATTTATTGTAATTTCGGAAACTACAAAAAGAAAAATAAGTTGTATTGTTATTGCAGTAATTGAAATAATTTAGATATTGAGTTCAGAGTTAACGGAGAAACCAAACGATAAGATTAAAAAGTATTCTGTTTGAAACCTTTTAGAAAATTGTACTTATAACAGTATAGCAGGAATGTTTTTGGAAAAAGTACTATCTGTTATATACTGTAGTATAAATACTAGTAAAGCAAGCCATTCACGGATACAAATACAGCAAAATGCTGTTGCATTAGTTATAGTAAACACATTATTTGTAACGGCCGGGTCAGCGTACTGCACTGTGTAAAAATACGAAGCCATGCGGGTCGTCTTGTTGAAAATCCAGCTGTTGCATACTATACTATTGGCAGTGCAATCAGATGTTTGGAAATGCAAATAGTTTTGACGATTTAAATATGTTTACTATTTGTGTTATAAACAATATTAGACATTACGTTTAATATCACTTACTTACGTAATACTTATTTATTTATTTCACCTTATATGAACTGAATTATTGTTCTCAAAAATATTACACCATAGTTTTTTATTACAAATTTTAGTTGCTAGAATTCTATTGGAAACATGTAAATATTTCAATAAAAATATAGTTTATTAGGCTTAAATTTTGTCGTACAAAAATATATTTGATAGAATTGCAATTAACCTAATTTTATATCGCATTCAGTTTTTTAGGGCCGCCAATATAATTAAATTAAATGTGTCACTAAGTTTATTTAATTGATAGATACACGCATCTTAGTTATCTATAAAGTAGACAAGTAAAATTAATTTTTCATTCGATAATGGAAGGTCTAAGTCTTAATACAATAAATAATTAAATAACCGAAACAGATTAAATCTTTAAATATGTAATAAAATTAATTTCTTGAGTCCTGAATCTATATCAATATTGATAGTTTATTCTGTAATAAGTTTGATTAAAGCATAATTCAGAAGAATAGACATTCCGAACATATTGTTGATTATATTATCTCTAATATTATAAATTTAGTTAAATTATAAACAAAAACTTTGAATTTAGTTTGTCAAATATTTGTTTTAATAATTAAAAATTGCTACTAAATGTTGGTATTTTGGAGTTATGCGTTATAAGGTATTTACCTATAAACTTCATATTACATTATTAAACACTTGTGTATAATAATACTACACAGCTGCGCAGAATGTAACCATTTTATAATTGAAAATTATTTGGTTCGTTTTTTATTGTTGTGGCGACGCATATCAGTTATTTAACCAATTTCCTCATTATTTATTTCAAACTAAAGTAAACGATATTTTAAAATACACACAAGATATTTGATTAAAATAAATTTAAGTAAAAAAAAAATGTTTATTTTTTTAATAAGAAATCAAAAAACTGCAGTAGGACAAATAAATAAACTTCTTGTATTAAAAGTATTTTAGGAACTGGGTAAATATGCATACTAAAAGATATATCATAAAACAAACTTATGGGTGCAGTTTATGAAAAGTATTTACATAAAATATACATGACAGTTTAAAATAGAATCTGTACTACCACTATTGGATGTTTAATTTTAATCAGTCTCATGGTACGGAAGTGTTTAGAAGACTCATGATGTATTTCATATTTTTTATCTCTTATTTTAATTCCATTAACAAAACTTATATATTAATACTTCAATTAGAGTTTTTTAACTAACAATATAAATAAATACGTCACTGCATAGCTAACATTCAAATCTCAAATGCTGATTTAAGTTTTTTTATTTTACAAAAGTATGTAACGTTGTGTAATTAATTAATTAATTAACTATGTAATTATTTACATAATTTTAACGGTTATTTTTATAGAAAACGTAAAAAAAATTGTGTAATTTACACTTATTTTAAATTTTATTTAGAAACAATATCTGTGTATGTCAAAGAATTCATTAAAAACATATAAAGTTAATTATAAAAATAAATAAAAACAAGTTGTTTCAAAATAAATAATAAGAAACTTCCATACACCCTGCAGTAATTACAATTAACGCGAAATTTTGTTTTGTTTACATTGAAAAAAAGATTTACGTTAGCGAAACAAAGAAATACAAACTCCTTTTAAATAACAATTAATTTAAACGTAAAAATAAAATCGAAAGTTTTTATTCTTTCATTCTTAAAAGCATAGCATCGTCTCACTTTCTGAATATGGCTTCAAGACTAAGTAGCATGGATCTGACGGAGTAACTATTAATTAAGATAACATGAATGCAAGAAAAAAAAACGAAAGTTCCCCACGTAATAAATTAACTTTGTGTTAACAATAGTTCTTCATCGTGGAAAAATATTCGTTTTCCTCTTCGTTTAATTATGTTTAAATGTATAATTGTTAGATAAATGTTGAGAAAAAATATATTATTATATACCATGATTAATTTAAAACAGATGTATATTATATTATAAGTGAAATGTTAATTTTTATTTTATAATTATAATTGTTTGTCATTTTAAAATATTTAAATTAGATTCGTAAATATTAATTCGTATGATGATTGCGAATTTTGTTTGTTGCGAACTCGTATTTTTTGTTAAGTTGTAACACTACGAAATTATCATTCTACTCGCAATATGACTTTCTAAAATTTTAATTTAAAGGACCTCAAAGCAGTCATTGATAGTATAGATGACATCGACTTCAGAATTTGAACCTAATTGTTTAAATCATATTTATTTGGAACTGAATGGTAGATTACTAAACTCAATTGTACTACCAGCTGTTTAGAGATCATTTAAAACAATTTTGGTTTTGCACCCTTGGTAACACTGTTAGTTTGACGAATGAGAATTTCCAAAATTACTAAAGATGCAAATTCTTTATTATATCAACTATTAAATAAATGTATGATTTAAACAGGGTTGAGAGATATAATTAATTTTTTTTTAAATCATTGATTCAAATTAAAATTAAATAAATGCAAACATAAAATTAAATTTATTAAATAAAAAATACAAACAAATCATAGTAAAAAAATAAAAACATGTTTTAATAAATCATAAATATTTTAATATGAAAAGAGAACAATTCAAATAACAAAAATAAAGGAGAAACGTTTATTAATTTAGGGGTGCATTATTATTAAAATATTTAAATAAAACGACCAGTTTTCCAGCCTTTTCACTTCCTAATCGGTTTCTAAATTTTGAATGCACAAATTCAAATGATGAAAAAACTCGCTCAACACAAGCTGAAGACGAAATGGCGCATAAAAGTGATTTTATAATTTTCAATATTATATCCTTATTTGGTCCTAATTCATCTCATACAATCAAACTCTTATATATTTTTGAATAATAACTTTGGAGTATTCATAATACTTAAAAATTTAATTCAAAATACCCGTTTCTACGCATTTAAAAAATGTTTAAAAAATTCTAATTTAAATAAAAAAAATCACGATTTTTAGCTACCCTGAATTTAAATAGACAAGTTAAAGAGTGCATTATATATAGAAAAACATTTAATTATTTTAAGTCATATTACAAAAAATACAAAACTCGACCAAGATTTTGAATTACCTTTAATTGGCTAGTAGTACAATTGGTTTCAGTATTTATCGCATGCTGTCACTTATTTTAAGCTAAAATTTAGAGTTACTTAAACAGCTAGCTTCAAATTATGAACTCTACTAATTCAAAATCTTTTTTCTTTGTTTTAATCTAGTGGAAGTAGAAAAAGAGTTTAATTACTGTGGTTTTACATTCGGTTAAACTTAAGAGAAATAATGGGTTTTTATTTAATCAAATCACGATTAAAAGTTTGTAAATTAAATAAACAAACAAATAGTTTACTATTATTGACGTATATTCCAAACAATTAAACAAAAGATTATATAGAAATATGTCAAGTTTAATGCATACTTGCATTGTTTTACTTTAAAAAAAATGTTTTGTTGAATTTCCTGGTTCATTTCAACAATTGAATTTATTATTACAAGTATATAATTTTAAGAATGTTCTAATTATTTCCTAGAATATAATTTTGATTTTATTTAGAAATTTTAATCATTAAACTTTCTTTTTTTTAAGAAAAAAAATTGGTTGTTTACTGTGCGTATTTTGAGTAAAATATAATTTACTAATTTACTTTCACAAATTTTGAACGTAATAAGTAAAGGTTAGAAACAAAATTCACATAAATAAGCATTGTTTTATTTTTTGTTTGAAAATAAATTACAATTTGTAAAAAAAATAGTGCATTATCAGAGGAACATAAAACAGTTAATAAGTTGTGAAGATTCCACTTATAAATGAATATCGTTTTTCCTAATCTATACCGGAACGGTAAACGATATAAAGTACCTACACAGTTTACCATGTATTTCCGTTATTTTATATATTTCCCATTCGAAATTATGAACCGCAGTGTTTAAACATAACAAGTTTTTATTGAATATTTTTTTCAATGTCTTCTCTGCTTCTCTTATCAATATATGATAGTTTTAAGGTATTTGTACTTGTTCTAGTTTTAACAGCCTTGATATTCTTACATTACTCATTATTTTTAGTGCACAAACATATGTTATTTACTAATTTGTTGAAAATATTACTTTCGAATATATCATACCTTATCTAGTATTGAAATTAATGAATTGCTATTATTTTCCGAAAATATCAATTATAATCAAATATTTGTTTTATATAAAGCGTAGGCTTTCAATTTAAATTTATTTAAAACTATTCTATGCATTTATTACTTATATTTGATATGAATAATTATAAATATGTTTCTATATATAAAATAGAAAACAGTTATTTTTTCAGACAATGTACAGACAATGATAAATTTAAAATCTAATATTGATGAAACTTTCAACAAATGCATTAAATATTAATAATTTTAATACAATCATGTAAATAACATATTTTTAAATTCACAATTTATTTTAAATCAAATTTAACAAATTATAAATTGTGATAAATTTTTCAATGCTTCAAGGATTATTAAAATATTGCTTAGAAATAAAATAATATAACATTTTAAAATTTACTTAAAAGTTTACAAGATTTATTTAAAATATTACCTACACTTTTTAATTGATTTCAAAAATTTTCTAAATATGATTAATAAAAAGCACTTATGTAAACTATTACAATTTTATTAAAATGCTGTATTTTATATAATTA
>CM008230.1:11460121-11475617 GCA_002278615.1 Pogonus chalceus | reverse complement strand
CGTATTATATTTTTATTATAAAAATATTTAAGTATTAATGCACTTGTTTTAAATTAAAATTATAAGAGCTAGTTATTAATTAATACTTGATTTAAATTAATTAATTATTTAATCAAAATAAAGATAATGATTAGTCTTACAATACAAAAATAATGCATTAATTTGCATCTCTGAAAAATAGATTTATTTTATCATACTCCTTTTTATTTCTCAAAAATTTTCTATAACTTCCAGATCTTATTGTATACCTGATTTCAGTGGTTTATATGTCAATAAAGAAAATAGATTGTTAATTATCGTACTCTTGCGCCATAATCATATTATTCTAAGTTATAAGTTAATTTTATTAAAATGTATGTGAAGAATGCGTTAGTATGGAAACATTAAATGCTTCCTGGAAAGTAAAACATATTTCCAAAAAAACAATCATAAAATGAATGCCCCCGGAAAGAAATGCATTTGAATTAGTTACGTATGCATACAGTAAACGTCAGTGATATATTTCGGTAATTTGGCTCGTTAAAATGTATTAACTTGGCAGAAGTTCGAGATTTTCTCTATGTTAATATTGTTAAATAAAGTAGTAGGGGGTACATGTGTTGCAGTGGTCAGTGACTGGTTTGTTAGGGTAGGGAGACTTGGTACGTTACGTCTGCTTCTGGCGCTAGTCTTTGCGTTGGTGATACAAGTTTTACTGCACATTTGTAACGCGAACGCCTCTCTTTCAGTGACTAAACTTGTGACGAATTTTCTTTCGTTTCATTACGTTTTGTTTTATAAATATAAACACACTTGTTACACACATAACTTAAATATATCATACTTGTGTTTATCTAAATTCAATATGTACTATTTGATATTTTATAAACTTGAACTTCAATAACTTGAATGATAATAATAAAAGTAAATATAAATGAGTGATTATTTAAAGTATTTAATTCAAATCAAGTTTATTTGAAACAAGTTGTTTTAGTAGTGTACTAGTGTCATGTCTAAGTGTTGATCTGCATATCCTGTTCTTATTCGTAAATTAATACCCAGTTCGTGGCGCTAATAATATCCCTAGTAAGCAACCTGCAGGCAAACAACTGTAAATAAATACGCGCACATGTAATTCAAGCTCTTCACTGTTGGACTTTGATTATGCTAAGAATTGCAATTTCAATTGGCTACTGTACTGTAATATATTCCACCAGTTGAAGATATGTTTGTGATTATTATTGTTCAGTTTTGTTTGACTATGCCGCAATTTTATGCTAACATCGTTTAATTTCTTCTCTGTTTACAACGTTTTATAAAAAAAGTGCATTTAGTATGATTGAACAACAGTTAGTTAGTTTATATTCAAATATGCACGGACGAAATCGCGATCATTCGTGGGATTTTGGTTCTATGTCTTGTATACCTTTACATTTTTCTACGCACGGTTTATTTGGACGCCGGTTACGACGATGGGGTTCTACTGGTTCTTGGGTAAGAATTCAGAATTTCATAAATAAACTTTATTGGAAATTTCGAAAGATTTTACTACTCTATTAATTCAAATTATATTTACAAATCACAAATAAACATTTTTTTTAAATTCTCTTTGAAAGTAAAAATGTAGGCATTTAAATCTACACTAATTGAAATTCATTGTTAATTTAAATTAAAAAACTCGATTAAAATTATGTTTACTGATTTTTTTTTTAAATTAAATCATTTATGCAATTAGGAATAATACATTCTTATCACTAAATATGAAGTATAAGCTGATAATAATACATCCTGCATATATTATAGTACCAAATATGTTTATAATTTAGGAATAAAATACCACAAAATATTTAAACCGCAAAGTTTTTTATTATTTTTATTCTAATCTAAATATTATATTTCTAGAATTATTTATATAAATTTTTCTCCGTTATTAGTATAAAAAATATATTTTATATAATTTTATTTACTTATTTCTGCATTTTTTATATTTATATTTACAAAATAATGAAATAAGAGAAGATTTAATGCTGAAAATGAAGAAAAAAAAAATGTATACGTGCATCTCTGACAGTGTATCCAGATTTTATTTACATTACTTAAGACACAATGTTTATATTTGTATGTAATACAAGTCATTTTTATCTAAACTGTTGTAACAATGCTCATCTAAAATTATATTATCTTTATGTTTGCTTTAATTTGAGAATTTCAAATATTCAAGTTTACATTTAGAAAGTAACTTCTATTGTTAAAATATAATTACATGTTTAAGTGTATTCTTTTGTAGCGCATTGCGTTATTCGCTCATTTAAATTAGTAATGGAAACTGAATAAGTAATTATTGATAGGCATAAACACTACGTAAAGTATGTGATAATTAAGTAATTACTATGGAAATTATTATGTAAGTAACGAAATTTCGTTTCCTTCCCTAATATAGAAAAAGAAATTTATATTCTTCCATATTAGATACGATAACAATAACGGCAAATTTAGTACAGCTACCTACACCTTTTTTGATAATACTTATTGTGCATTTAAAATTTTCAAAACAATAAGCTATATAATAAGTTTTTTTAAATTTCTAGCTATAAAATTAATGAGTTTTTTATTATTGTTTATTTATAGAGTCCGATGGGTCTTGTAGAAACCGATCAGCAATTACCCGGTGGAGTTGATATGCGTTATTCTGTCGTAAATGTCGCTGAAGACTACACAAAGCGTAAAAATGTTCTTCGAATATCAGCTGCATATCCATATCGCACTGAATTATTATTGCAAGCTGAAAGTCCAGTGGAAATGGCCGATTGGGTGCGAACATTACAAGAACAAACTGGTGCTAGCACTGAAGATGAGAAAAGTGAATGTATTAATGAAAATAAACATGCACAACCCCAACAAATTCCAGCTACCGCAAATATACAAATTCAAGGGACAGCTAGACTTTCACCTCAACCCTCAAATAAATCTAAGTTATCAACGTTTAGAAATAGATCACCAACAGGTCAATCACCAAAATCGAAAACATGGAGAGGTAGAGTAGTGAAACAGTTCAAGAAATTAAATCAAGGATCTGGTTCACCGAACTCTCCAACAACTCCAGAAAAATTAACATTTGGTGTGCCGTTAGAACATTGTCAGAAATCAATTCAAAATGAATTTGTACCTAGATTTGTGGAAATGTGCACAGAAATAATAGAGGAACGTGGTTTAGAAGTTATAGGTATCTACAGAGTGCCCGGTAATAATGCAGCAGTTTCAGCTTTAACAGAAGAATTAAATAAAGGAATAAATCTCGCGTTGCAAGATGTTCGTTCTAGTGATACTAATGTAGTTAGCAGTTTACTTAAATCGTTCTTTAGAAAATTACCTGATTCGTTACTTACTTCTGAACTATATCCAAATTTTATTGAAGCTGATAAAATTGATGATCCTAAAGAACGGTTACATGAAATTAAAAAGCTTTTAAATGAATTACCCGATCATCAGTATGCAACATTAAAGCATTTAATTTTACATCTTAAAAAAGTTGTGGATAATAGTGAAGTGAATAAAATGGAAGCTAGAAACTTAGCAATTGTGTTTGGACCTACTTTAGTGCGAAATGTTGAAGATAATATGGTTACCATGGTTACCGATATGTCACACCAGTGTAGAATCGTCGAGTCTTTGCTACTTTATGTAAGTTTTATTTTCATTTATATTAAATATATTAACGTTTATATCACAGTTAAAAAGAAATATCAGTAATTTCAATAAATTTAATTCACAACATAACTTTCTAAAATTATATTTGAAGCAGCCACTGGTAGTTGAGTTTAGAATTTGAAGCAAACTGTTCAAGTCACATTTATTAAGAGACTGTAAATTTTGATTTGAGTTCTGAACCCATCGTACTACCAGCTGTTTAGAGGTCATTTTAAACAATTTTTGAGATCAGTACCCTTGTTTATATTAAGATATTATTACAATAAACTAATTATTTTATTAGTTAATATCAATTTTTTTTTACTATATAATCCTTTTATATAAATTTTTAATAAAGTTTTAACTTATAAATTATGTCGTCATAGAAGTAGTAGTAGAAGTAAATGGTTCATATATTTTTTATTGAAAAATTTAATATTAATGTATTGGTTTTAGGCGGAGTGGTTTTTCAGTGATGACGATACCGAAGTATTAAGTATTAATTCAAATATTCCTCAAGATGTTGGATCGGTTGAAATGGATAACACAAGTGCTACTGTACATAATTCATTACTTTTGGGAAATATTAGTAAAATTGAAGGTAATTCATATAGCTATATTTTTAGTAAAATTAAATGCTGATTAAATTAAATTTATAGCCAAGACTGAATCAACTCGAGAAAAGAAAGACATCATGTCATCCATTATATCAGCTGCTAATAAAAAAATTCAACGAAAATCTAGAAAAGCCACATCTGATCACAGCAATAGTACCAAAGATGAAGTCACAACACCGACCAGTGACTCCAAAGATAGCACCATAGTTCCTCTTTTACCGCAACCTGACGAACAAAAGCAAGTAAGTAATAATTTGGATTTTTTAGCAAACTAAATATTAAATAGGTAAATTTGTTTAATAGATTTCCTTGGATTCCGAGGAATCATCTAGTTCTGACAATGTGATACCTGACGATCCACTTTTAATGACGTATCCGCAATTAGAAGCAAAAACAAGTGAAAGAGTTGAAAAATTCCGACAAGAAACAATGGCTATGTTACAACAGAAACGGCGCAGTGATACATCAAGAACAACGTACATTAAACCTTTTTTACAAAATGGTGAACCAAATGATTCTTCGGACAATCAAACAAGTAAGTTTTATTTAAAAATTTATTTAATAATATATAATGCATTACATTAGTTTTATTATTTTATTTAATGCTTGTATTTGCTTTTTAATTTTTATTTATTAGTTAACACGTGCATCATAATTATCACATAATAGTGTAGCAGTGCAAATTTATTCTTCGCTAATAATTATTAACTCTTGAGTGCTTAATCTTTAATTGTATATAATGCTTGTTGCTTAGAATGTGCTTATTTTAATTGAATTAACAACAATGAATATAATTAAAAATACAGGTAAGTGCTTGATTATTTTATATTAAAATTTCTAATCGCATGATGTATGTTTTCTTTAATTTCATTTTTATTTCTACTTTAATATATTTTGTTTTGATTGACTATTTCGCTGTTATTAATAGAAAGTTCTGTTACTTATAAATTCATTACTAAATTGATGTAACAGAACTAATACAGTTCCACTTTCAATTTCTAGAATATTTTTAAACCAAATATGGTGAAGTCACTAACTGTATTTAATTAATAATTGTAATTATAAGTCATAAAATATATTTTATTTACGAGTTTATCCACTATATCATGATTTATAACTTGTTAATTATTATTAGAACTGTTTTTAAATTTAGATTAGGTTTAATTATGGAAATTGAATCCGATTTTTAGTAATGAAGTAAATATTTTGTTGAGTTTTTGTTTTTAGAAATTGAATATTTTGAAATTATTTTAATATATGTAGTTTTAAATATTACCTGTATTTAGTTATTATCTTTGTTTATCATTGTGAGTCATATTGTGTATGGTGATGGTGATGTAGATATTCAACTAGCACTGGTTACGGGTGTCCCGCAAGGGGCGCAGTCCCCCGCTCCGGGCGTGGTAGCCCCTCCGCGCACCCGTTCACGCAAAGGAGTCCCCAAGACACTGCACCGGCAGCCCTGACATAGACACACGCCCCCACAGAGGTATCGCAATCGCAACGCAAATGCTTTCTGAATCATTCAAAACAAATTTTTAGTTGTCTTCATTTCATTTCCTTTATAATTTTATTTAAAAAATTGATAATGCAAATTATTTTCACGACTATAATATAAATTTTATTTAAACTAATAAAGTTATAAAGGAAATTATTTACTTCACTTTCTTTCTCACTCATTTTTCCTGTTCTCTGTGTGTTATCCTAGTCTACATTATATTTTCAACGGCACTTAGCTTCTGCCTGGTTGGTTCTTCTGCACCGATTTAATCTGCATTTTCTAATAATTATTGATGATGTGTGTTGTGTTTGTGTGTTTATTTTGACTATAGCACTTATATATAATATCGAGGCAATACATGTTTTCATGGGTTATGTATATAAAATAACATATTTGAATTAAAATAATAAATTGTTGTTAGTTTTATTAGTAAAATATTTATTAGAAGTATTATTTTAATTCAAATTATTGTATTTATATATTTCTAGCGTCTGGTTTTCCTGGATTGTCTTATAAGCAAAATCTAAGGTGCACTTCGTAAATATATGTCATGTGTCTTGTTGTTTTGTATTTCTTTTTAATATATATTATTTAAAATAAAATTAACATGATATTTTTTTTTCTTAGGCTCTGATTTACTGGCTACAATAACATCAGTGTTTGACAACAAAATGAAGGCACTTCAAAGTCCTACTCATAATTGTCTTACATTGGCTGATAATATTCCGTACGCTGATGAATCACCCGATGTTACTTTAAACTCATTTGATTCCACAATTGTGGAGGGCGCAAAAACATTTAATAGCAAAGAATCTCATAGATTAACTTCTTCACTTTCACAAGATTCTGATGCGGATAAAATGTCTCCAAAATCGTTTAGAAATCCAAGCTTACATAAAAATTTTAACACAAATCTAAACTTTAATTTGGGGAGTAATGATCAAACCACCGATATAAAATCTAAGAAAATGAATTCTTACGAAAAATCAAATCAAAAAGAAAAAGATGTAGATGAACAGGAAAATTCTGACTCAAAGTCACAATCTGATAACGATCAAAGAGCTACGGATGAGTTGAATGAATTGTGTAAAATAAATTTTAATAATTTTATAATAAATAAAGAATTAAAATGCAGTGCTAGTGATTCAAAACTAAAACGTTCAGAATCTTTAAATAAATCAGATAATCGCGAATGCGAAGAAGAACACGGTAAATTAAAAAGATCTGTCAGTTTAAACAGAGCTGCGGATAGATTAAAACGTTCAGATAGTTTAACAAAATATGAAAAAACTGAAAGCAATATTAATTTAAGGAGAGAATTAGCAGATGATACTAACAGACGATTAAAAAAGGTTTCTACAAAACTTAAACGGAAAAATGGTATGCCAGAAAGGTCAATAAAACGAAGGCATACTGTTGGTGGCACTAAAGATTTTGATAGAATTCATTGGCTGGATAACAGATTAAGAGATGAAGCTGAAGAAACAGCCAGTGAAGAGAAAGAGAAATTAGCAATGAGATCAAGTTCGCCTGATTTAACTTGCGGCGATAAAATAATAAAAGATGTCACAGAGGATACAAAATTGCCACTTGAATCTCATATTTGATTTTAATTTCTGACATAAATGGTTTTTAGACATTAATTTTATGTACATAATTAATATTTTTTATTCAGTATTTATTTTCTGTGAAGTTTCTATGAAAAGTAAATTGACTAATTTTCTTGTTATTGAATTTTAATTTATTCTTTTAAAGATGGCATTTGATTTGAACAGTGCGACGCAATAACCGTGCCTTACGTTGTGCCCATAATCTGCAATATTATCAACTGATTGCATTTTTGTTGAGCAGTTGAACATAGTGCAATGTGTAGACTGACGACGCAGGCGTATTTTTCGCGCAATCATATCACATAAATTATTATATCGAAGAATAATATATTGGTGATGAAAAACATTATTCACGAGTCTTATGCGTCTTCATATCAGCTGTGCAATATATAATAGAAAGGCAATTTTCGCTTTTAACATTTATAATTGTAAATATTGTATAGATATTTTAATCCAGTCGTAAAACGGGTGTTCTTTTACAGCCCCGTAGTTCGCTTTAATTTCAAAAATTTGAGGAACATGTATAGTAGTGTATTATGCAAATGAATAATAAAAGAAATGAAAAGAAAATTATGAATAAAGTCGTTATCATTTTGATTTTGTAAAGTATTAGTTAAGCTACCGAGATGGTTTTAAAGCAAAATAAAAATCGATGTAATTGTGATGTTTATTAATATTCCATTAAGCAATTTGCTAATTGTGATAAAAAAAAGTGTGGGCGTTGTAAATTATTTTGAGATTAACTTTACGAGTTTGGAGCTGTGCTGAAACAATTCTGCGAGAATTATATGTGGCTTATTTTAAATTTGCCACCTAAACGGTATAATACTCTAGTATGCAATTATTATAATATACCGGCAGTTATATGTATATTTTAAGAAAATAATTATTAAAAATATACGATTATGCGCTACACGTATTATATTGGTCTCGGAGGCAAATATGTTTTATATTTATGTATAAATAGAGAAATAATGAATGCATATGGAAATATGGCAGTATTGTAGTACTGTGCCAAAATACGCATTATCATTCGATTCTATAAATAGATCGTTATCTGATTTCAGTAATTACATCATTTGCCGAAATGGCTCATAAGCCATTATTGAGAATAATTATTAATTAGGTTTCGTTGTTATTAGGAATCAAACGTTTCATGCTTCAGCGTTAATTTTATGGTTTTGAAGGTGATTTTTTTCTTCATATTAAGTAGGCTGTCTCATTATCTTGCCTGTTATTTACTTTGTATTGTTTTATTTTATTATTATATTTTTTTTGTAGATTTTAAGTACAAATTTGTAATGAATTTGTTGTATTCTGTGAGAAATTGTAAATATATTTTGATGAAATTATTCAACAAATTGTGGCTTATTACCTATCCATATATTTTAAGTTTAATTTTTTTATTTTTTAGGATTAGGTTTAGCAATATTCAAAATTATAAATTTTGTTAATTGTTTGTAATTAAATACTATACATGTATTGATTAATACATGTTAACTCAAGTTATCAAATAAAGATAAGAGAATTATCTAAATTATTATATATAACATTAAATAATATCTGTTATAATAGCAAACAAAATTTTATGTTTAGTTTCCAGAATAACATAAATGTAATGCTAGGAGGCTATTAAAATCCTGCTGTGAATAGCAGGAATAATTTAACAGTATTTTAAAATAATAACGTTGAAAAATAAGATATATTTTATATCGAATGGTTTAAACCGCAACTGTCGGTTCATTAATAAACCCGCATATGTTTGTATGTGTTATCACGCATGTTACATATCGTTATCATGTTGTGGGCGCTATCGACTAAAGCAAAACTGTTACAAGCATAAAATTTAAAACGACATAAAAAAAAAAACAGATTGAATTTCTCGAATAAAATGTATATCGATAATTTTGTTACGGTTAAATAAATTGTCTTATAATTTGTAGTTGATTTGTTGTCTTGACATTTATATTTTAGTTAATATTGTGTTCAGCGGTGGTACGCCCTGAAAGCACTACTTTGTTATAAAATCGATGCGGTTCTGTCCTACGCAAACACCTTCGTTCTTCTACCCCTGTCTCCGCCCACAACATCATCGGTCGCTTCATTCCATTCACAGTCAACAGCTGGACAGTGAAACTGACACGATTTTCGTATATTTCAATCAGTCGAATATTAAATTTTCTATCTTGTTATATGTGTATTGTTTACATTTAATAGAAGCATAAGAAAATGCTTTGAAATTGGACTAAGTCTGCGATTACAGGTTGGTTTTATATTTGTTTTATTTCTATCCATATTGTTCAACGCAACATTTTGACGTTAATATTTCATTTGTTTATTACGGATCATTTGATTCATTATAACTTATTAATATCAGACATTTATTTAAATCATTTTATTATAATTTATTATTGTTTTGATTTTGTATTTATTTTATTATGCAATTGATATGATATGCCTCCTGTTGCTTCTTGCCGCATTTATCGATTTTTTTTGTAGAACATTAAATTCAAAAATATTTATGTAAATTTTGGTAAATATTCACTTCAGAAATTACTAAGTAAATATTATACTTAATATTCATATTTAAAGTTATATTCATACAATAATTATTAAATTTACATCATTTAATAAATTCAAAAAATATATTTTGAAATCATAGAATTCAAATTTATTAATTCAATTGTTACATAAATAATATTTTTTCTCTGAAGGTGAAACTAATTTAATTTTTAATTTTGTATTGGTTTTGTACGTACGTAACAGTTATTTATTATGAGACTTAATTAGTTTAAAATTTTGTTACTTTATTTTTATTTTTTGTTTCGTTGTTAGCAGACCATGCTCCCGCTAGGCATCGCCTGGCAGTTGCCGGTTCTGCTTCTAGTGGCCACTGTCGGCCCACCAGGTATCCATGGAGATGGGAACGTTGGTAAGTTATATTTAGTTTTATATTAAAAACATGTTTATTTTTAACTATCTTTTATTTATAATAATATCTGACATTAATTAATCTACGTACAATGTTTTTATGCTAACAAATAAAACAATATTTTCTATTTTTTTAAATTAAAATTTAAAATATTTTACGATATTTGATAAAGAACATATTTTATTTAAAAATTAAAGTACGAAATAAGTAGAACAAATATTACTAATCTTATATACCGAATATATAAATAATAATTTTAATCGATATATTTATGAAAGATTGTCCATAGTATTAATATTTTTATTCGAATTCAACTTTAAAAACATATTTCTTTTCCATTTGAGAGTAACATTTAATATTTTATTAACAATAAAATATTTTCAAGATAAAATATAGTCATTCATAAATATTTTAATATTTATGAGACGAAGCATATTTTATTGCTGCAATAGTCAACAGAAAAAAGATGTCTCTATGAATAATTTTTTATGAAATATTATATGCTGAAATATATTTTGCATTTCTTTAATATATGTATGTATGTCTAACTTTTACTGAGCTGGAATATATAGGTAAAGCTTCATGTTAAATTCTATAAAATATTTACAAAAGAAAACTTTTTATATTCTTCCGGGGTTTAAATTTCATTCATAAATTCTGTTTGGTTTGACGGAAATAATTTTATTTATAATATTAAATTCATAAAAAAAGCAATTGAAAAATACCTAGTTATAGTATTAGCAATTAGTAACATAACCAATTAATTTAAAATAGTAATTGAAAACTAAAAACAAATGTCACTTTAAATGTAAACTGTAATTTAAAATAATTAAGTAACTTTGAATGAAGTTTTCTTTTCTAATTTATCAATTTTTTTAATTAAGAAAAATGTAATTACTACGGTTGGTTTAAAACTTTAAATTAACGATTTTAACAAAATTGTAAGTGCTTGCTGTTTTAATGTTTCTGGAAATATAATTCTTTGTGTATAAGTTCTGCAGAACTCATTTCCTCGTAAAGAGGTCATTTTGTAAGAAATTGTATGTTTTTCTTATTTCTATTTATCCTTTTCTGCAGTTAATATTAAATGCTATTTGAGTTATTACGGTTTTCCTGAAATTTCTATAATATTGATTTTGTTTTAGCAAATATTATGATATTTATTAATTCATGCTTCCTACAAGTTATAAGTAATTGAAGTTAATAAATAGATAAATGTCAAATAATCGTGTGTTGTTAATCCGATAAAAGTTTTTTTTTTTTTTCAAAAATAATTAAGTTATTTATCAATTTTGCTTCAATTAAAATTTCGTTTTTTCTTTTCACATATTTTCCAATCACCGGACTGAAATAATTGATTGGTTTACAAAAAATTTCATTACTTCCTAAATCCGAAATTGTTAAATATTTATTTGTGTATCAGTTTTAATATCCTGATTAATTCCTGAAGGTAATAAATTACTTTTTTTATATGGAAATATTTCTCACTAAATTGTTGTTGACTAAAACTACGTAACGTGCTGAAGAACTTTATATGTATTTAACATTCCTTTAGAATTGCGTTTAGTTCAATCGATATTGTGTAGAACGTGGGTATTTTCTTAATGCGAAATATAAAGCCCTTGTATGTCTATTCATTGTTAGTTATTTGTAGGATTACTTAACCCTTTAATGGTTGTATCTATTGTTAATATAACATTTAGAAATATAAGAAGCCAAATATCTACCTTTCAACTAAAGGTAATATCAAACAAGATTAAACATGCATAACATTTTTTATTAAGATCAAAGCGAAATCTTTTTTAGGATTTTCTATTTATTTATATAAAATATATAACTTGGTTTTTGAAACTGGTTTTCTTTAAATATATACGAAGCATTAAAAAAAAAGTTGTATTTATTTATACCAGAAAATGCTTTGCAAGATATTTTTTTAATTATTTTTATAAATATTTGTTAAGCTGTAACATTTTCAAATATAAAATTTGGATGCTTTTGTATAGTAGGAATAATATGCGCTGCCACCAAATTTTACACATAACCAAACGAATTTGTTTTCTGATAATGTAAATACGTATGATTCTGTCAATACAATTACTACGAAGTGTAACGAAAACATAAAAGAAGTTTTAGAATTTTGTATTTATAATTCATAGGATAAAAATGTCGACTTTTTCATTTGTATGGTTAAAATTATTTAACCAGAACTGACAGTTAAAGTCCCCTTAGGAGTTTATGCGTAATAAAGTTTGATATTTTTACATACATTTCAAGTAAATTAAGTTTTTTAATTGTATTTTTTTAACGCCGTATTTTACTAAAAAATATAATCGTACTAGATTTCAAGAGCAGAATTTTTATTTATCTGATAATTCTAACATAATGAATACTTATGTACAGTGGTACAAACTGAAACTCGTGCATACTAATGTATTTTTTTATACATAAATATTATATTTATATTCCAACACTTGTTGAAAACTTTAATTGATTGGACATATATCTGAACTAGCAGAAGAAATTACATTAACTAAAAATGATAACAAAATAATTTCCCGTACAGTGAAAATAATAATCGGTAGAGAAGACAAACATTTATTGAAGAACGAAATTTGGTTATTTTTCACTTTAAAATGGTAAAGCATACTCAGAAAGTGGAAAAAATGTTAATACAAAATTTATCTACAAGACAATACATAATAAAACTGTGAATAAAAAAAGCAATAGACGGCAAATCAAATATTAACAACTTTTCAAAAAATCTTTACCAGTCGTGATGAGAATTTAATTTTTTCGATAAATAAATGATAATTCAAAGATAATAACCATAAAAAACAAAAATGGTCAAAAAATTTTCTGGAATCTGAATTTAAATAGATATTACTGAAAGTCGATCTCAAATTAACAAAGATGGCTGAAAAATATTTGATAAAACTGCTTGCGTCGAAACTATCCGATATGTCCTACGAAAACTTGAATTTCAAGACCGAGTAGCTAAGAAGAACTGTTAAGTTAACAAAGAACTGAAATTTTTTTTAACTCTTGTTAATAAGAATTTTAAATAAAGGAAAAACGTAAATTTTTATTATATAATTATATAATACTTATACATTTTTGAAGCATTTCTTGTACTTTTAAATTAAATAATGGGTCGACAGAAAGAACAAATCTATTGATGTCCGAAATTTAGTTATGTTTCATTTAGAGAACGTAAAACATACTCAGAAATTAGAAAAAAATATAATAGAAGCCGGTCTACAGTGTACATTACTAAATAAAGAGCTGTAAAGAAAGCAGTGATACGGCAAATAAGACATAGACAAGTTCCCGAAAAGTGACAGTTGAATTGTACGAAATATAAAAGATAAACGCAATAAAAGGAAAATCTATTTGCCCCAAAATTATCAGAAATATCTTACGAAAACATTAATTTCACGGTAGAGCGGCTAAGAAGAAACCTTATATTTGTCCTATTAAAAAACCCGAAAAGTTGACGTCTACTAAAACAGTAGTTAATGAGGATTTTAACTATTTGAACCTTAAAATATCTGCTGTACGAGTTTTAATTTGAACTGTATATATGTCATTGTTTAAAAATAATTCTGATGCAACTTCCAAATTTATGTAAAAAATTAAACAGTTGAAAAATTAATAATTATATTTATGTTGTGAAAACATAAATCATAGTAAGCTGTTGTTATAAATACTTTATTTGTTTATTTTTTGTTTTTACCTAATGAAGAAAACAAGTACCTGTCAAAAATATAATTAAATTATTGTAAAAACCGGTTATTAAATAATAAACAAAAAGTGATTTGTCCCTAAAAATAGCTATAAATGTAACCGCACGTGATTTTCATGGAAATTATTAAAAATTTAAAATCAATTTACATTTGTTTGTTATTATAAAACTAGCCTTTATATTTCTGTTCAATACATGAAAAATATACAAAAAAAACATTTGAATGTGACACATTTACGACAACAAATTGCCGTCGGCCGGCGTCGGTACAAATGTCTATAACAAACTATGACATTTATTAAACAGGCACCGTGTTGCGCCCACATATGCTTTGTAATCTTATTAGCTCATTTATAATTGAAGCTTGTTCCATTTTATAATTAGATTTCTAGATTTTATTGATAGACACTTTGAAAATTAATATAACTCGAATATAAATTATAACTATTAATTTATATTTTTAATATTTACAAATTGAAAAAAGTACATATTTAATGTTTAATTTGAATATTTGATGAAGCATGCTTTTTAATTTAAATTATTCATTATATATTTATTTATTGGAAATTAAAAATTGTTTTTATTCTTTTATCTATATATTATATTATAATATCATTTTTATACATTTTTATAAAAGATTTTTGTATTTACATCGTAAATTATTATTAATATTGAAAATATGGTTTATTTATTGTTATATATTTTCGTTGACTTTAAAAATTTTTTTATAGAAAATCAAAAATTAATATTTAAGGGAAACGAAATATATTATATTACGGAAATTATAAGATATTTTTGTAAATTTGTAAAGGAACAAAATTTATTATTTTGAAGATTCTAATACTTTTACCTACAACTTTTAATGGTTCAAATAATTTTGTGGTGAAGTCCTAACGTGAAAAGGGACAGAAAGGGCACTGAACAGGATAAACTTTAAGCCTTAAAGAGACTATACATTGTAAGGGATACTTAAAGGACACAAATCAATTTGAAACTCAAACAGCAAAATGTTTTTTGATGTAAGATAAAACCCTCAGAAAAAGAAGAAATACTTTTACATATAGTCTTGACGTTATTTTCCTATAATTAATATTACAAACATAGTCATTTAATAGAAATATTTATTAATTAAATGTGGTATGTTAAAATCTCAAAAATAACTTTTAGAACCGTTAATCCAATAAATTTTCAATTTCATTATGTATTAATTCAATTTGTACTGATTTTGAGCATTTTTGCTTTTTCTTTTTGCGCAAATATCTCGAAAACTAAACTAGAATTTAAAAAAATCATTTCTGCATTGTATTCGCTGTAAAAATGCATAAAAAGTAGTATAAAATGTTTCGATTTTTGAAAAAAAGGTAAGGTTATACACTTAAACTTAGATATAAATTAAAAAATGCTTTTTTGTATTGAAAAGTGTTGATT
>CM008230.1:11435163-11453053 GCA_002278615.1 Pogonus chalceus | reverse complement strand
TATATATATAAATAAAACACTTGGTTATGTCCAAAAAATAATTATTTTTATATAAATAAATAAACATTTTAAACTGTTGTTTGTTGTTGATTTATTTTATTTTGTGAACTCTCTAAACATAAATAATGTACAAAATTTATATAAAAAGTGTTATTCTTAAATGGATAATAATTGTATAATTTAAAAGAATATTAAAACATTGTAAAACTAGAAAAAGTGAAAAAAACCACTTGGTTATTTCATTTTAATACTATTTATTACAATGTTGGTATTACCACTATCACTTGTTTATCAAAAATATCGAAATAGCAACAAAAGAAGTTGTTTTGTTTTTATTTTAATTTTAATCGGGAAACTGTTTATTGTAAAAAACAGCTGGTTGTATATGAGAAGTTAAGTTTTAACAAATGAGTTTATTTTAAAATGTAAACTGAATTAATATTCATTACTTTAAACTTAAATTTAAAAATAGTTTACAAATAATATAGTTTAAAAGTCATTTAAAATTTTCACAAACAATTTAACTAAGTTAAAACGAGAAAAATCACAATGAAAAATACCTGCATCTCTTCAACCTACACCAACCCACGTATATATCGAGCTTTTTCTGACGTCACAACATCAGCTCTGCTTTGTAACTTCATAATACCAGCTCTAAGGTACAATTCGTTCGTTTCCTACAAATCGATACACTGTTTAATTTTAATTAGATTTCATTAGAAAAACAATTTGCATTTACCGCACATTAAATAATTTTGCATAAATGATAAAGAATTATAATTTAATTATTTATAAAAATAAGATTTTGGTAATACAATTGGATTTTATTAATATACAATAGAATCTCGTTTGTATTGTCTTCGGTTTTATCAAAGACGTTGTCTGAATAGATAATACTGTTGTAGAGTTTCTATATTCACTGTAAAGAAATTTGAATATAATCCAAAAAAAAAAAAGATAAAAGGAAGTTTATAAATTATATTAAAATACTGATTAAATATTAATATATACTTCCATTTCTTATTTTGTTCATATAAATTTTTCATTTCAAATTTTCGTTCACAGTTATTAATAATTTATATATTTATTACAAATTATAAAGAAATATTCATATTATTTCTACATCAAATATTCTACGAAGAACAGAAATCTTCGTTATTTAAAATAAATATCATGTATATCTTTCGTAACATGTTGTGCACAGCTTTTGTTACTTTTATGTTATTGTTTTACCGGTTTGGCCTATATAAGCTTTACAATATTCATATAATACAGTATTTCATATATTCATTGTTATTGATAAATAGTAAATGTGACAGGTTTCAAGCAATGACAGAAAAAGAAAATATACTTTGATATTGTATTGTTCAAATATTCTTATAATACGTTCATTCAACGTAAATAAGCTTAAATTATTAGTGAATTTTTATTTAATTAATAGTAATGCGCTTTCTTGGTTTCAAAACTTAATCGATAAAACTGTAACGTTAGCCGTTGCTCAAGACAATTTAGATAATTCATCATCAAGTTTAAGTGCTGATAAATATTACTGGCACTTGTAGAAGCGTCGCAATATACATATGCAATATATACTATAAAATACATCTATAGTCGTCGCCACGAAATAACGATCTTACTTAATAATAAGCAGATATTTCACTTAGGCATATGTTACTAACTTGTTCATTTTCTTAACCCTTCAAGAATATGAAGTACAGCGCAACTTCATTCAAAAAATTATTTATGCAGTGTACGCAGTTTTGTTTAGATTGGTTACTTCTTTACAAAGCGTTCGTGTATGTAGCAACAACAGCTTTTCTAGAACACATAAAACGTTTCAGATCGCCAGACGGTTACATGATAAACGTGCAATGATTACGCAATTGCATTGTTTCGTGGCGACGATTATGCTACCTGTTTATTAATATTGTTTAAAAAATATCTCAGTTTTATTTTGTCTAATACAAATTTATTTCAAATTAAACTCCAATTGCAAAAGCGGATAAGTCGAATTTTTGGATAAATAAAATTTAAAAAACACAAAATTAAGTAAGTTGCATAAATAATTGGATTTAAAATTTACGTTCAATTGCAAAATGGGACAAGAACTTCTGCTAATATAATGTGCAGAAATGGCTGTTTATTTATTTTAAGAAAGTAATGATCTAATTTGAGAAGTTTCACTAAAGAATCACATAAGTAGAAATATTTATATTATCTTTTATGAGTTACTCATAAACAGTTTTTCGGTATTTGCGAAAAATCGTTTATAAGAAACTTGTCGTTTGCAATGAGCGACAGATTTCTATTTAAATAATATTGCTAAATAATGTGAATTTCAAAAGCATTCTCTCTTCAATTTTTTATAATTTTATCGAATTTGTGTCTGTCGAATTTGAATATGACACCTTGACATTCAACTCAAACTACTAAAAAACAAAAAGAAAGAAAAAAAGGTGAACTTTTATTTTCTGATATTATAAATCTATTTTTAAAACTCAACTGTATATCTTATTGTTAGTATAAGAGCTGGTATAACTATAAGAGATAAACTTAGGCTTAAATTTAAAAAAAAAGCAGTATATAAAATGTAATTATATTAATTAAAAAACTATAGCTAATTAAATTTAAAAAAAAATCAATAATTACTTTATTCTTCAGGCAAATCTATGAACATTTAATAATTAAATATAATTTTGTATACGCTGAAAGGTATTTTATAATGTTGTTGAAATATTGAAAACAATATAGCCCGAAAATAATATTGTTCATTAATCTTATATATAATTAATTAATCCTGTATTTAAAACAAGTATAATGTTCATAAAGAAACATTATTAATAGTATTAATCTCTTTGGAGCTTATAAAGTATTACAGAAACTTATTCAATTTCGGAGGATTAAAAATGTTTAATCTGGTACGATTTATATTTAAAACATGCTTATTTATCATAAATAATTCAGATAAGTTTTACTGCGATATATATTTTACTCTAAGTACGTGTAACATTTAGAAAGATATTGTATTTTACTTGTTCAAATGGATGATAATGATACTATTTGGGATCATCTTTCATTGAAATCTACACCAAAAACATCTTAACCCGTAACATGATTTAAAAATAATCTTATTGAACTATTATTGTAGAATATTTAGTATAATCGATAAAATTTTAGGTTAGAAACACGAAAAATTGATGAAACTATAAATAATTTATTTTATTGTAGAATATAACAAACAAAATTGTACTTAAAGCTACTAAAATAATATTTTAATTAAAAATAATCTTAAAAACAAACAAATATTAAGATGTTTCATTGTTATCTATAAATATTATTTTCAATCTCAGTACGGACTCATCACGAGTTGTTATCTTTACCGTGTTGTTTGCTTCTTCGTTAAATTTCATTATAATTTAAACTTTCATCAAAATATCCTATTAAATGAAATTAATGATTTTCCATAAAAGCAATACACTGTGAAAAGTTATGAAGCAAATATTCGAAACTTATTTCGAAATTGCATTACGATAATAAATTTGTTATATTACAGTTTATAATTCATTAAATTATACTAATTGCATTAAAATTTTGTTTACTTCCTGATTTTAATTTAATAATAATGTGTCAGTTATATTTAGAAAGATTTATCTTTAATCTATCCTTCTTTCGCTTAATAAGTCTGTATTTACAACATCGCTTTCTAAAATTTTGATTTGAAAGACCTTGAGTCAGTTAAGTTTAGAATAGAACAGCCTGCTTCCTATTTTGAACTCAATCTTACTACCAGTCGACGAAATGTGTTTCTTATTTAAAATTATAAAACTGCATTATTGATATTTATTCTTAAATTTGTTTTATTAATGACTTTAAGACATAAATTAAATTCTATAAATATATTATCTTTCAATTCGCTTATATCAATAATGTGTTATGATTTATGAAGTTTGAAAAGTTTACTTTAAAACCTCCGAGATTCTACAATCTAATTTAATAGTTGACTTGACATTTTGTATAATTTCCTTTATTATATATTATATTTAAAAAAAAAACAATGTGAATAAAGTTTCATTTAAATTTTAATTAGCAGCATTTATGAAAACATTAGCTTCTGGGTCGTTAACTTCTTAAAACAATAGATTAATGTAATGGTTAAATACATTAGTCGCTATAATAATTAATTCAATATTCTTAAAAGTCTATATAATAATTAAAACCTTTAATTTAAATTTCAATAACTTTTATTATAATTGAAGCGTTTAAAATAGAGAATAGAAATTTAATTTTAAATAATGAATATAACAGTTGCTGATAAAATTTAAATGATTGAAAACTCAAAACTTTTAAGTTGAACTGATTAAATTTATTACATAATAGATTAAATATTCGCTAAAACAAATTTTAATGCATCAATATAGTAACTAATATTAAATTAATAGTTTTTATTCTCGTGTAACATTCTTTAGATAGAAATAGTATTTGTTTTAGCAATTATAGCGTTTTTTATATTCATTGTACAATCAATAACTATTGTAAAAAAAGAACTTTTAATAAAGTATGAATATATAATCATAATTCAAATAATAAATATTTAATATATTATTGATTTTCAATTTATTTTGGAGTTTTACTACAAACAAAAGAATGGAGACATATGAAAATTAATTAAACTAGAAGATAAATTTATTAAGTTATGTGTAAAATTCTAAGATTTTGAAAAGATTTAGAATTTAAAACGATGTTAAATCTTGTCACCTCGACAAGGTCTTACACTACGCAGGCAAGCACTCAACCAATTTAAAAAGGAAATTTACTTACATAAAACTTCTCATCACTCATTCAAATTTTTTAAATAGAAACGTAAAAATCATAAACAGAAGTTGTTATTTAAAATTATTTCTGTCATAAAAATGTAACAAAAGGTTATAGCAGCCCACTATAAACAAATCCTGACATGTTAGTTATGCACAAACATTTTTAAACGATTGAAATATTCCTATAAACAATAAATTTGAGGAGTTTTAAATAAATATTTTCTTCATTCGTCAAAACATGATTAAAAATTATGTTTATATAACTTTAAAAGTTAAGAATATATTCCTAAATTTGCAATAATATCAAGTTTGTATGTTTATAAAGTACAATTTATATTATGAAAATGAGTGTTGAACTTTCTTTAACTAGATTAATGTTTGTTTGTTCTGTTAATTTACGTTTTCTGAGAAAAGTTCTTTCAAACATGATTCGTATATTTCTTTCGATGTAATTACGAATAATTTATATTTTTTAGAACGAAGCAAAATTATACAAAAGAAAGTATTAAAATATCGTATTATGGTATAATATTTCAGTGGCAGGATCAGTCATATTACGCTATTACTCATTTCACGTTTTTTTATTTGTAATTTAATGTTTTACAGAAAAAAAATTCTTTTCAAATCCATCTTTTATGTTATCTTTAGTATTGTTTACACATAAAACATCAAAATGCTTTTAACATGACAATGAAGTTATGTTTTACATGTCTTCTATTGATTTTTATGTCTTTTTATATTTAATCAACCGCGATTTATTAATATAATAGACCTTCCTATTTTAAGGGTTGTTACATAATTTATGAAGATCTTTTAATAGAAAAGTTAACTTTTAGTTAGTCTCAAAAGTATTTTATTTTTAATATTCCTAGAAATATGGTAAAAAGATTTTAATTGACGCCGTGTTAAAATAGTATATACTGTAATAAGTTCGGATTAATATAATTCAGCTCGAGTGACGGTTCTACGAAAGCAGAATAGTCATTCCAAACATGTCGCAGACTAAACTTTCTCTAATACTATAAATTTAGTTTAATTTACAAAACATAACTAAACATTTAATAATAAAAAAATTGCTTTTAAATTTTGTCACTTTAAGGTTTTATGTTATAAGGTAAAATAAACTTTATATTACCTTATTAAACACTAGTGCATAATAATAGTGTACAGTTGCGCAGACTGGTTTGAATTCCGTAATAATATTAGAAAATAGCTATTTGTGTATTAAGAGCGCAAAGTGGGACATTGTCGATTGAGAGGTTGTTGCCGTGCTCCTAAGAGATTTATCTACAGTCGCTACAATGAGTTATCCACCATAACAAAAAATAATAAATTTTACATAGCAGGGCATTTTGTTTGGATATATAATATACCGACAGAGCAAGCATATGTCAGATTGACTTGTGAAGGTAATATACGTGTAGGTGACGGCAGCGAGCGTAGAAAAAGTATTTTTTTAAATGTAATTAAATCCGAGTTTCCTTATTAGAAGCAGATTTTATATTGTTAAATTTTCTAATTAGTAAATTATTTTATAAAATATTCATAAGATTATTTNCTTTGTATAGCGACTGTAGAAAAAGTATTTTTTTAAATGTAATTAAATCCGAGTTTCCTTATTAGAAGCAGATTTTATATTGTTAAATTTTCTAATTAGTAAATTATTTTATAAAATATTCATAAGATTATTTCAAAGAATGAGTTTTTAACACGAAATATCTTAATTATATAATTTTACTTAATATGTAGAAAGTAATGATGCAGCTAGTACTTAGCTTTAACATTTTGAAAAAGATATTTTTCATTTGCTTTCTTAATTGTTTTTATTTTAACATAAAATACTATTAAATAAATTATTTATAATGTCTTTGTTCTTATAGTAATTTTGTCTTATTTATTGACATTTCGAATTTTTATATTATTTCTAAATGATATAAAAAAATATTTATAATAAATATTTCTTTTAAATGTTCCCCGAAACTAAAAGTAATTTTCTTTATTTTAGACTATAATTTCATTTTTTATTTCTATTTATATACTTTTCAGAATTATTCTTGCAAAATAATTTAATTTTAAACTTAAAGCAAAAACTTAACTTATAATGTTTATTTAATAATAAGAAGTTTTTTATTGTTTTGTATATTATTCTTGAAATTTATAATTTTTCCTTACAATTAATTGTAAAAATATTAATTAATTCAAAACATAATTTATATCTTCAAGGACGAACATTTATTTCCTTGAACAAATTTATATTTCTTCGAGATGTATAAAAAATATTTATAATTATGAATAAATAAGTATATTTTTATAATATTTATTTTATTATTAGCTAAATTCAAACGAAAATTTTATCTGTACAAAATGTTTCATGTAGAATGCATTCATTTAGTTAATATACGCTCATTTTGTCTGAATTAATACCAACATTTCAATCAATATACATTACAAAAAATAATTAAATATTAAATAGATAAAATACTTAATTTCAATTATAGTTGTTGATTTTATAAATGATTTATCGATATTATAACTTAATATGTCTATTATTTTCTTTCGTATTCCTAACAAGAAATAAATGTGTTTTTCTTACATGTCAATGGTTTTTTTTATATTATCTATTACTTAAAAAATATATAAAAATTATTAAATTCACGTATAATTTTTAAATTTAAGTCCAATTTGCATTGCTAATAAAATATGTATGCTACTTAAAATATTAAATTGTATCTTTTATTTTCAGGTTGTTTATTCAGTGAGAGTCTTTGCATAGAAGATGAGTGGTGCTATGACGGTAAGCATAAAATTTTCTTTATAAATATAATATACATACAAAAGAATAAAAAATAAAAATATGTTGAATATTAATATTAAATAAAAAGAGCAAAAAATTGGTGTTAAATGCGAATGACGTAAGAGGTACTTGAATATTATTGGATAACAGTACTTGACTAGACGTATAGGAAAGCAAACTGGAACGTATTTCTGTATTGGTGGGGATCAAATGAGATTTTGTCATTACATTGATCGAATCACTAGACTGTGACATCTAGAGTATTGATGGTGTTTTCGGAATAAAACTGACACTATTATATTTATTTATTGTTAAATGCATTTCAGGAAAATTTCGTTTCATTGAAAGTTTTTTTAATATAAAAAACTATTTTATTTTAAGAAATCTGATTTCTGAGAAAGAACTTTGACGCAATTCATTGTGGAGAATAATATTTTAGAGACAGTTTTTTAAAAATATTCTTCTATTTCACTTATAATATTATTTCTAGGAAACCTTTTATTTTCTTAAAAAAACAACCAAGAAACAAAGTTTTTGTTTACACTTGTCTTAGATTCATGTTTATATTTATATTAATTGTTCGTTATTGAAGTTAATTCATTGTTTAAAAAAGTATAGTCGATACTACGAAACAATGTAGTTGCATAATAATAAGCAAATATTTTACTTCGACATATGTTATTATCTTTTTCATCTTCTTAACGCTTAGTTGACATAATTATCAACAATGTGAAGTACGTCTTAACTTTGCAATGAACGCAGATTATTTTGTTTACATTGGTTTTACAAAGCGTTCGTGTATATAGCAACAATGGCTTTTTCGGAATACATAAAACGTATCAAGATCGCGGGGCAGTACCATGTAAACGTAAGATTATGCAAATACATTGTTTCGTGGTGTCGCCTATGATAAAACTCTTTTTTTTTTTCGTCCTTATTACACTCGTTTAAATTTTAATCATTACATAATTTTTTTAAATTTTCATTTATAAACTTGCAAGCAGTCAGTGGTCGTATGATTTTAAGTTGAATTCACAATTTGAAGCGAGCTGTGCCAGTTACATTCATTAGATAATTGTAAATTTTGAAACTAATCTTACTACCAGCAGTTTAGAGGTCATTTTAAACAATTTTAAAGGTTCGTAACTGTGGAAAATATGTAAAATTATTATTTAAAATACAAAAAAATGAAGCAATGACTGATCAAAATTCAAGAGCTACCAACTCTGCACGGAGTAAATTTTATGGTAAACCATCAGAGTATTGTAAAAATTCGATAATCGTCTTGATGATAATGATTAATATTTTTATTATTAAATCTATTCCACCTGTATATTAAATTTTATCTTCTTTATGGTATAATCATTGAAGACGATTAGCGAATTTTTACAATACTCTGATGGTTGTATTTATCATAAAATTTTCTCCGTCTAGTTTAAAAACATATTTAACCTAAAATTTTAATTGAAATGACCTTATTAACTAGTGGTACTGTTGTGCTTATTGTTAGCTAGTTAGATTCAGAATTTAAAGCTAGTTGTTATTCGTTTCAAATAAATATTTTATAGTACTTGTCAGTTTGATATTTGTATTTCTAACCGAAATTTTAAATTGAAATGCTGAAGTTTATAAGAAAAGTACCACCAGATGACTTCTCGAAGTAATTCAAATACAATTAAGCTTAGAACCTATGACTATACATAATTAAATAACAAACATTTGTACAATAATGATGTGATGTGCAAAATAATTTAGTTTTAGTTGAGAATAAAGTCATTTAAAATTCATATTATTAGAAAACTATATTCTAGGATGAAAATTCTATTCGTTATTGTAATAAAATTAGACGGAATATTATTATTTAATTTTGTTCGACACCAGACAGCACGTATCTATCGAAATGTTATAATATAATTTGAATAATGAATGAACAAAATTTCCATCTAAAAACAGTTTTCTAACTTATTTTGGTGAATTATTATCTTCTAAATTGACTTGACATTTAACTTAGAAATGCAGTCAATATATTAATTGTTACTAATTGTGTTATCTATAAATAGTTTTCATTCACAACAAGTAACTATTCAAGCATAATTATTAAGTTTTAGCTTATACCTGGTACATTATAATTTGCAGAAATGTGAAAATCAAACAATAACATATTGAAATTAATTCATAGCGGTATATAATTTACAAATTCAATAGGGTATAACTTTGTTATGCTATATTAAGCTCATACATGTATAATGCAACATGGATAATTAATTATTCTAGAGTGCTGCAATATATAAACTATGACAAGTATCTGGGAAATATTTTTATAAATCTTATTTCTGGAAATTATTTTATTCAATAAACATATCTTTTACGGAAGTTAATTCTTTTACCTTATTCATTGAAGTAAATAACGTCAACGTAAAACGAAGAGTTATTGAAGTTCTATTCTTGATATGGTAAATTGTATATATGGATGTAATGTGTAGGTGGCCCGGCCCGCCTACGTACATATATTTGTGCGCATGTTCAAATTTATTTCATCCATGTAATGTACCTATATACATTAGTTGTTCTATGTTCAATAACATTTTTTTAAAATGAATTATAATAATGTATAAATTTAGAAAATATTCATTAATATCAGTAATAAATTTGTGTGGGTTATTTATTTTTATTGTTTACTCTTTTTGAATTTATATACAATCAATTATTCATATTTTAATTGATAATTTTAATATTTATGTCCATTAGGATTATAGTATATTATGTGTTCGATATTTCATTTAATATTTATTGTGTATTTAAATTGATTTAAATTTGTAATTCAGTTCAATATAATATGATTGATTTTGTTTATTAATTTTTAATGCTTTTTGACGTTTTTAGGGTGATATCAATATCAAAATTATAATCATTTGTTGTTTAGCTTTTCCGTTAAAATAATGTAATTATTTAACATATTTCCTCTAATACTTCATACATTCTTGTAGAATTTTCAATCATACAATAGTTACATCCTGCGCAACTGTGCAGTATTATTATGCACTAGTGTTTAATAATAAAGGTGTGATATCTAGAAGCTATTTTTTAATAATAAAAATACATATCTGTCATTTTTATTTTTATTATATTTTTATATTTAACTAAATTTATAGTATTAGATAAAGTAACGTCTGCAAAATGTTTGGAATGGTTATTCTGAATTATGCCTTATTCCAAACTTATTACAGAATAGACCATTATGCTAACATATACTAAAAATAGAAAAAAATCGTTAAAAATTATTTTGGCCTCTTTCTGAATCGGACTTTTCATTTTAAAAGACCGGTTTTTAATGGATTTTTGATTTTTTGCATGTATTTCTGTATGACATAATAATTATTACTCAAATTTCTTAAATTTATATATTAATTCAATCTTTTGTCCAATCTATTACCGATCTTACTTATTCGAATCTAACTTTAAATGTGTTTTAAAATAATATATCCATAATTCATTTATTTTTGTAACTGTTTTTTTTTTATATATTTATTTGTTACATATCTAGAAACTTGTAATAATTACATTTTGTTTTTTATCGTTGATTCATTTTTCAAATTCTTTTATATTCTGAAAATACAAATTCATTTACAAAAAGTTTTATCAAATGCAATGTTTAAAAATAACTCTATTGAAACAATTTTTAATTATTTTGAAATGAAAATATAGAGATAATTAAAATTGAAATGTACATGGATTCTTTATTGCAAAAATATTTATTTAAATTCGTGTATAGGATTATTATTATATGAATCAAAATTTTAGTTTTATTGTTTAGTTATTACAATAGAGTGCATGCTTTAAAGCTTAAAATAGAATTAAAATGATTTGTTCTTTATTTTCAGATCATGCTTTTGGTAGATGTTTGCCAGGATTTGGTAGTGTTGTAGATGAAGATCTGTTCAGGTAGGATAAATTAGTAATTCTTTTAGACTCGTAGATATTATTTATTTCAATTGTATTGTATATAAACATGACTAATTATAAAATGATAAACAACCCTTGAATGTGATGACGGAAATCGGTTTCGATGAGGGTAAAGCAAGGGTATCTTGAAATCTGTCGCCCACGCGCTTAACAAAGCTATAAATACTCCGACCTGGTGCTCTCATATAAACGTACATAACTCTACAAAAGTAAAGGGCAGATTATCACGAAGATTAAACAAGTATTACGCATTAGTAACATATGTAGGTACAATTAGTACCTTATTAAGAGACATATTTACTCAAATAAATGTCATGTTGGAAAATCAATAAACGTTAAACCACACCTAATTTTTTTTATTGTTCTAATTTACTTTAATATCATTATTTGATTAAATTTATATTGCTAGAAAAATTGTTGTTCTTTTGCTAATTTTAGTCATTTTGTGGTTTCCGGCTATCAGTAACATTTCTAATATGCATATACCGTAAAAACCGCTTATAACGGCGGAACACTGCACTGTTAAAAATTTCCATGGTAATTTTACAAAAAACGTATTGGAAGTTGATAGGCAAAACATTGAATTAAAATTTAAATCGAGTATAGTAATTATACAAAACTTTTTTTTCGCATTTGTTTAATAATATTACAACATAATTATAGTAATATTACTAAACATTTGTTAAGAGTTAGTTTACCAATTTCACATTACATGTATAGTAATTTTACAATACAGTTCATACCCGAAAAGTTCTGTAATATAAGAGCAAAGTATTGTTAATTTACAAAGCATTTTAGGTTCTATTAGTTTAATTACTTTCAAATATGGTTTTGTTATTAATTTAAAAATGTTGAAATTTACAATGAATTCATTGTTATATAAATTACAATATTAATTCATGATTTTCGAAAAAATTCAAGCAAATTAACTTACAAGTAATGTTTGTAAATCTGAGTAGTTTTTTATGCGATATCGATCAATGTTTCAGTGAAATTACAATGCGTGTACCTTTTTTACATAAATATTGTAAAATCACAACTCATCTTAATAGGTTTCTTCACATGTATTGGAAAATTTTTTAAATTGTATTTTAATTTCGTATGAATATACACTAATTTTTAATTTCACTCATCTTTTGTTTTGAGAAAAATTGTAATTCTACTAAAATATTTAACAGTGTGGAACAGGAAAAATGGTCGTAATAACCGGTGGTCGTTATACCATTGTAAATTTAAATATAATTCTTTTTTAATATTTTAAAGGTTATCTTAATGTCTAGGAACAAGGCCGTAACTAGGCAGGACCAACAGGGGCTCTTGCCCAAAATGGCCTCTAAAAATCATAAATATAAAATAAAAATTAAAATTACGACCAAAAACAATAGAAAGACTAATTATTTTGTGTTTATTTATTAAGACTGTTAATAAGCTTAAAAAAATTAAAGAACTATCGTGAATGCATGCTAAGGGGGCTAATTTGAAAGTCTTGCCCCGGGCCCATAAAAAGCTAGTTACGGCCCTGTCTAGGAATACTAATTTAGTTTTCATTATTAATAAAGAGTGACATTAAGTTCATTATGTTTTTAGTTAAAAAGAAAATAATATTTATCCGATTTTATTTAAATTTTCTTATTATTTCTTCTAATATTTTTGTTATCAAGTCAATAGTTATGTAAAACATTCTTTACTTTCAAAACTCCGAAATTGTATTCAGCAATTCTTTTTTTGGTCTTTTCCGTTTAATTAGATATAATAAGTACGGAATGATTAATCATAAAAAAACTGGGGCTTTATTTAAGAATTTTAAGATTAAATTTAGTTTGAATTTTTCATTAGATTAATTCACAACAAGCAGCAATGAAAAGTTGAATTAAGCTACAACAAATCTAATCAATTCTCGAAAATTTTTAATTTTTTAAATTATGTTGTTATAACCGATTTGTTTGTGTGTATCGAATATAACGTATTCGATACACTTTCAGTGAATTTTTCTATGAAGATGAAAGAAATAAAGGAAATTCTATATTGTTATAAACGATTTCTACACTTATTACAACTTTTTTTAATTTGGTTTTTTATATGTAAAAACCTTGACTGAAATGTTAAAAGATTTATAATTATTCAAATAAAATAAAGCATATATATTGCGTGATTTAACTACTACGTATTATAATTTAAATTATTTTTATACATATAATTACATTAAATAAATATTTTTTAATTAGTAATTATTATAAATGATAAAACTCTCAGTAAAATATGTTAGTACAACAAAGAAAAATACTTGTTTTATTTCACAAAAAGTGTAATTAATTTTTATGGCAATTTTAAAGTTTAAATCATCATCCAAAGACATTAAAGTTTTATGTCTTAAATTTAGTATTTTTTATTTTATCCAAGCTCGGCATTAATAATGAAACAATTTAAAATGATACAATTTTGCTATAGAGGAAAATTATCACCGCTCATTTTTGGTTTATTTTCTTAAAATTTACATTTTTTGAATTGTGAAAATAAATAACGACAGTTCCATAGCTTTCTACTAATATTTATTTAGAATAAATTGAAAAGTTTGGAGTTTTAAACGATTTTCACACTTACAATTAGATTTAACAGAAACGAATGTTTAAATACAGTATGTATATAATTAGATGTATCTATTTAAAGATTAGTTTAAGGGTAGTGAAAAAATAAAACCATATGTGTGTGTTTTATTTTTTGTGACAGGTATGAGTTGGACCGGGAGACTCTGCACACATTTGAGCGTGAAATGAGCCGTTTGTTTGCGCTTGGATACCGGTGGAGCCATGCGTACACCCAGTGTGAGCTCCAGGCGATGCTCTATGCTGCAAAGGAAGGGTATGTTAAATAAACAACTTTTTCCTAAACACAATCTTATATCTACTGGGAATTTCATTTTGCTTCTATTATAGATAAAATAATTATGCTTGTTAATTAGTTAGTAAATTATGTTGTCAGTCTATTTTTTATAATGACATTCGCTATTATCTGGAGCATTATAATTCTGTTTTAATATTCAGTTTAAAAATCAAAATAAGAAAAACATTAGATACATATTCATAAACATAAGTACAACTAAGATAATAAGAAGCTTAATTACAAATGTAATTAATATTTTTTATATATTGCTTCATTTATTATCTTAAATCTAATTACGCTTTCTCATTTTATATTTGACCAATGCTCACCTCACCTTACATCATTACCAATTATTTATTATATTTATAAATTATTTTTCGGAACATTTTAAAAATTTTCAATTAATTTAAACAATTTAATTACTAGAATTTTTATGAATTTTACAAATAAATATGAATTCTAAAGACCTGTATTCAACTTTTATTTTTCTTTTTCGTAAGGACTTTAACCCTTAAAGCTACTTGCTGGTCTAAAAGAGCACTTAAGAGTTAACGCAGTAATGAAATATTAATAAAATTGTGTATTGGCGCAAACATCTTAATCATAAAACAAAGAAACAAAGAAATTTGATAATTGAATATTATTCATAAGTAAATTGGACCTTATATATAAAAATTGAATACAATAAATGAAAAAGAAAATCATACGACGAATTAAATCTAATTATTACACTATAAATTTAATTAAATCATTTCCAGACATATTTATGTATTATTTTCTCGTTTGTAAATTAATAAGTCGTTTAAAATTTTTTTATTCCCATTAAGTGCACTCAGTTATTAAATTCTTCATTATTATTAAATTCTTTTTGTAAAAAAGATGTTCAAAGCATTTCAAATTTAATAGATATACAAGTAAGTTTTATATTTGCTTTGAACCTCTATTGTTATTTTAATCTAAATTTTTGTTCAGTTTATGAAAATTATAAAAAAAAAATATTAAAAATAAATATAATTATTTAATTTAAAATGAAATATTTACAGTATTGAATTTGACAACACAGTTTGCAGTCATTTAATTGATCAAGATTTAGAAGGAGCTTTGAAATCGTTAGAAAGTGAAGATCAGGTGAAAATTAGTTTCCTTCAAATAATGTATAATATTTTCAAATATTATAATTTAATAATAGGTTGATCCTCAATCTATGGCCTACGTAAAATTCACTCCAAGTTCTGGAGACCCTCACGCAGATTTCGCAGACGAAGTTTATTTTCCTCAAGTATTTGAAGGTATTGAGTCCGATCAAGATTTGGTTCCAGTGAGTAACACTGTTGAAAATTATGATTATGGCGAACCAGTTGATCGTGTTTTCTATCCAGAAATTGTTAAAAGAGCTTGGATACCAGCAATGCATCGAAGATCTTTAGATCCATATGAATATCCTCCAATTATAAACTACCCTTCAACTGAAAATAACTTGCAGTTTTTACCACCTCAAGAGGTTAATTCAATTCCAGATGAAAATTTAAATGATGATGATGATAATAATGAAATTCCAAGCGAATCATCTGATAATCTTCAAGATTTGGAAGAATTTCTTCCTTTCATACAATATTTAACCAATTTAAGAGTAACTCCTGATGATATTGACTATTTATTACAACCAGAAAATGAAGATGAATTAAAATCACTTTTAAATGACTTTTTCAAAGATTACGCACAAGCGCAACGTGAAATGCAACAAGAGGCATTATTAGAAGAGTGGATTAAGAAAGAAAATGCTGAATTTTTAAAAGAAAAATTAATGGAAGATTTAAATAATCCTCAATTAACTAATTCTCGATTTACTAGAAAGTATAACACTCCTGATATGTTTAGATCTGGATGGGAGTCTAGAGATGAGTTTAGACCGTTTTTGGATAACGCTGACACCAGCGATTTATTCGAATCTCGTGTTTACTCTGATGAAAATCTAGATGAAGATGTACCTGAATTTTTACATGAAGAAACTGGTAGTGGTGAAAATTTACCACACCATGAAGTTTTTAGAGAGCTTCAAAACCAAAATCGATTTGATATTCCTGAAGAATCAGAACTTTTGAATAAACCAATAATAGATTATGATATTCCAAGATATTTTAGTGGTTTTAATTTAAATCCAGCTAGTGGAATATCTGAAAATAAAGCCGGTGTATTCACCGAAGGTGGCGTTGTCTATGTACCTGATTCCCAAATGATAAGAGATTTAAAACCAGATTCGAACCAAATTTTGAAACAAGATTTAAATAAATTTTTGAATGAATATGATTGGGGCTTTAAACGTCCTGAGCGTTTGGATGTTAAGAAACCTGGACCACCGTTTGATGAACACACCATTCTAACTACTGACACAACGGTCGTACAAAAAGAAAAGTTAAAATCCAATAAAGGTAATTCGGATGAAATTGTTGGAAATGTTGTGAAGAAAGAGCCACGTGGTGCAGCTGGACATCCAAATCCTAGTGCTGAACAACAGTATGCGGTAGAAACAGATTATGTTTATGTTGGTTTTAAAGATGGGTATGATTTTTAATTATTTCATATTAATAAATAATTAATTTTGTTATAAATTAATTTATAGAATCCGTACTTGGAAGGAGGGAAGTGATATTATGTCTAGTATTTCGCATATGTTACATTTAGACCCAAGAACTTTAAGTCATCCAAGGTAAGAAATTTAAATTTTCAATTTCTTATTTTTTCATAATATCCACATACAAAATATTATCATGTTTTCATGTGATATACATTTTTATCGGTAATTTCTGTCAATAATGCATTAATTTTATTTTATTTTGTTGTCTTTACGAACATTATTTATCCTTCTTCAGGACAAATGACAAATATTTACATTGATATAATTATAAAAATATATATTTATCTGATCTTTGGCGCCAATGAAATATACACCAAGAAGAAATTTAAGGTAATTCATATATGCTTCAGTTTTTTTAAGCAGTTGCGACAAGTTCTTTTATATTTTTGGTGTAAATTTCTAATTATAAATTTGAGCCTATATTAGTCAAATTATTACAAGTGCACCTATTTGTTAACTCTATTTCTTATCATTATTTTAATTGTTAAATATTTACATAGAACATCACTTTATAAAATTTTAGATTAAAATTTTTTTAATCAGTTGATTTCAGAATATAAAGCGAACTATTTCTAATTCGTACTACCAGCCGTTTAGAGGTCATTTAAAGAAATTATACTTTCATACCTTTGTTACAGCTCAAAATTTTCAAATTGTTTATTAATTAAAATTATATAATTATACACAAATTGCTGAATATAACATAGTACATAATATTTATTAATCCTTTGTGGATTATAAAATATTTCAGTAACTTTAAAAAAATAAAAAATATATGAAAATAAAATAATTTTATAGGGTGGG
>CM008230.1:11384601-11395717 GCA_002278615.1 Pogonus chalceus | reverse complement strand
TATTTTAATCTTCCTTACAATAAAATAACAATTAAAGGAATACAAAATATGAAGAAATTATTTATTTTATTTTGCATGGCCCTGTGTAAACTGCTTAAACACGAAAATTTTAATTAACCTTTATTTTGTGATAGCATCATTGTTAATTGGATGCACATTTTAACTTTGGATTTAAATATTTTTCCTAAAATTAAAAGGTAAAAATTTATGTCCCCATAAAATGTTACCATTAAAATTCCTACGTAACAAAAAAAAACTAGCCGGTATACCATAAATAAACACTATTACAAGTTATAAAAATAATAATAAAAATAAAATTATTATTTTTATTATAATTTCTTTAAATAAAATATAATAACCCGCTATATAAAACCAAATGCAGTTACACTCATATTTATTTATTTATTATAATATGTTATATCCTCATGCTACTACATATATGCCTTGCAATATTCCATTAACGGCTATTTTGGGAAAAGCTTAAATATAAATTGTTCTTTTGGGAACAGCTCATCTTATATATAACTAATATATGTTTATGGTACTTGGTACTTCCTATTTATTTTTATGTATAAAGTTTATGTTCATAAAAAAAATATAAAGTACCTTTATACCTTTGTTTTATATCAACAGGTATAAAAATAAATTAATTTTATAATTATTTAATTAAGTATATAAATATATAGTTATTAAAATTTACCTATATTGACTATATATTATTAGGAAATACATAATTTGAAATATTATTTATTTCTCTAAAAATAATTAAATTATAGAATTAAGAAAAAGTATTATATTCTTTAGCAGCAGAAACTTTTTTAATGATAGTTAAATATTGATTGTTCTCAAACAGTATAATGGTTTCTTTACTTCTGTGGTCATCAATTTTTAATTAACTAATAATGCTTATTGCTTTTACACTAATAATAAAATTCATATATCGTTTAAATAATTTGAAGATGACCAACTAGCGGTGCAGTTATATAAAATAAGCTCTGACTCTTTAGAAACTAAAATATATTGTGACAATTTAAATGTTACTTTGATATCTGTGGACAACACTTAGTTTCAAATACTATAAAAATGCCAATACTTTTCTATAAGTAGTTTTGTCGAATAAAATTTATTTATTTTAATGGTTCTATAATTCTATGCCTAAACTGATCTTATTGTAGACTAAAGATATTTTTTAATATAAAAGTTAAAAAATAAATTTTAAAATTACAGTATCAGTTACACGATTTCAGATTTAAAAATAATACCATTAATAAATTGATTAAAATATTAATTGTTGTTAAGTATCTATAAACATATTATATGTTAAATATTACTTTACAACAAAATCCTTTTTGAAGATACTTAAAATTTATAATTCTAAAATTGATTTACCATATTTTTTAAGTTAGGACAGATCCTGAATAATATGCTGTCTCCACACAAAAATAAACTTAGCTCCCTCTAAAAAAATAATTCCACTGATAATTTTAATGGTACGCGGGGCGCTACCATTTAAACGTACAATGATTATGCAATTACATTTCTTCGTGGCCCCGGCTATATGAATCATTATTTTACTTATAATTATAGTATGCAATTCACAATTTGTTTTTTAAGTACTTAATAATTAATTCAAATTATAAATATTAAATATTTTTTAATTATATATGTCTTAATTCGAATTATTTCAAAACTTTAAGCTTAAATTACATTTAATAATGGATGGTCGTCTATGATACATAAATTGTCAATTGTCGGATAAGTTTTTCATTTATTTTTGAATCAAAACTTTAAGATATTAAAATATAAAATATTATATCGGTTCGTTGAAGATACTTGTATTAAAATATTTATTTTACAAAATGAGTTGGAAATAAATGTAGATGCATGCATAAATATAACTATAAATAAACTAGTAATATTGAATAAATCAAACAGCGGAAAAGATGTGATTTGATGCATTGAAATGTACATGCTATAAATTGAATCAATGTTGAAAGATGGTGCTCGATCAATCAGCATGAATGTTCCACAAATATATAAGATTTTTCAAGTGAACTAACGACCTGAAATATCAATTTTATCAAATCATTCTACCGTATTTCACCAAGAACTAGAATCATGAAATTCCATGGCTAACAGTATTCAAGTTCAAGTATAGGATTTACTCAGATGGATACAAATTTCAATTTATCTTTATTCCAAATTAATAATGTAATAAAAAATTTTTTACTTCACCTGATACTAAATCAACAGTTGCTGCTTAACAAGAGCGAAAAAACCAACAAAAAAGATAAAAGTTAAACTGTTATATCAATAGAACGACGGATATAAATGTAAAAAGATTTTTTTTCTTATTGTAATTTTTTATATAACTGTACTCATTAAACAAGAACGAAGAATTGTATGAGAATAATATTATTTTTTGTTTAAATGGTTTTAAATGTAATAATTTAATTCTTGTTGTTTCAGCGACTCGTCTTTATAATTTTTGGTTATAGTTCAATATGAGATTTTATCTTTAATTTGTTTCTTTATATTGTCTATTTTATAATCCATAAAGTTAATGTAAGTAGCTCTTCCAAATTCGAAATTGAAATTATAAACATCTTTGTAAGAAACTGTGCCCTTTGCAGTTCGTGCGATTTGCATATATTCGAAATAAGAATACGTATGTCAGGTAGAGAGTGAACTGTCGCTCACGCAGTGCCGACTCTGTTATGCCAGTGTGAGCTAGTATTTCTTTATATTGCACACCACACATGATTTAATCAATTTTATATATAAATTTTCTTTCTATATATCTCTTTCGTTTACAATAATTTGTAAAACCTGTAGCAGTTAAATATAAATTTAGAAACATAAAACAATTGTTTTTTTCATAAAAATTTTAGAATTTCATTAAAAATTTTCAGTAAAATATTTCTGTTACAGTTAAAATATAATATCTAGTTAAGGGACAGGCATAGGATTTTTGAAAATTCAAATAATGCTACAAATTAGTTTATAAAATTCGAAAAATTAAAATATAAAAAAATCCTTCGCTACACGATAGAAAAAACTATTTTACACATCGCCGATAAAGATTAAAGTGATTTAATAGAATGGTTTCTGAGAAAATGCGATACCCAGTTTGAAAAATGTGGTTTCGAGAAAAACGCGTTAAGTTTTCGATACTGTAGTTAACGTATTGTACGACCTCTTCAATTCTTTTTGTATCTTTGCAATGACTTCGAATATCAATAAACCCGTTTACAGGGTCATTTTAGACAGTATAAGAAATAGATTTATGCAAATATAGAAAAATCGATTTTTTGAAACCTTGAGGGTAGGGTCCACCATTATTATATGCATATGCTAGTTATTGCAAACTTTTCCTCATATAATTTACTATAAGAAAATTAAAATTCTTTTTTTCAGCTATTATTAACACAAGATAGTGCTCCTATAACCAATATGTGTATATTTTATCTGATTGATGTAGTTAATTTAAACATATGATAGTGATTGTAAATATTGAGTAAGTTAACGCCTTAACTGTAGCATATAATGTATACCCAACTATTTTTATGGGCGCTATTTACTGTCCGAAACACATTATTTAAATAAATAACAATTTTGCATGGGAATTGGAGTTGAAAGAAATTTATTGTAGAATTTATATTGCTTAAAGAAAAGGTTTTATACATTGTTGGAACTGAAATATTTCGAAGATAACCATTTGAAAATAAGTTAGTTTTAAAGCAATAAATTAATAAAAAACTGAGTCTTCTGGAGTAAAATTTATTGAAATTAATATTATGACAACGGTAAACATTCAAACTCTAACAAAACTAGGTTTTATTACTGTTAATTAAGTAAAATTGTAAGAAAAATTAAGTATGTCGGCTTGTAAGCTTTATAAGTTTCAAGTACAATAATATTTTGAATTATGAAAGAAAAGTTGCTATTTATGTATTTAGAACAGGTTCGCATTCCGTTTTATTTAGACAATTCTCGTGTTATATTGTACTTGAGAGTAACCCCAAACGTAATAATAATGCATTTGAGGTCCCTAACACATGCAAGCTTAACCCAGAATCCAACCCATAAGCATTGCGTTATAACCAACTGAAATTTGACTTTATGCTTGCTTGTCTACGCGAATTTGGTTAGTAAATTACTTGCCGGAATATATATGTCAGTGTGTTTTGTATAATAGCTCCCTTTAAATAACTTGTAACAATAACATTACGTTGCCACAATTATTGTTGTAATAAAAATAAATTACTACAATTTAAGTCGTAATCACTCCTTATAAATTTATAAACAGATTTACGGGAAATATATATTATATGTATTATTATATTTCTTTAAAAAAACTAATATAAACAGATATGAGAATATGATATAAAATTCCATTCAAAGTTTAGTTGGAATTTGTTTTTCATTGGAGACCTTCAGGTGAATCTCAAGAAAACTACGCTGACCCAAGATGTGATCACGAGCAAACAATATTTCCTGCACTGTATCTATTTCCAATATTTGCCGTACAGTTTGTATTTTCTTTTATCTAGTTTAAGTTAACAGTGTTCAAAATCTTTTTCCCATGATAGCTATTTATTTTCTACTATTTCACAGGGTGGCATTTTCAATCTTCAACTAAATATATTTTGTTATATTGGAAAATGAATTTAATAGATAAGTTTTTTATTAAGGTTGATTTATTATTAAAGTACTACATTTCATATATTATCTTATTTTTTAGTCTATTTTTCAGTTGAAAATCCTGGATTGCAATGAAAGCATTTATTTATACATATGATTTTAGTTTAGTGTTTATTATTTTAAAGTATTTCGAATTTATTATTTGTAATTTTTAAGATACTCTTCACAATTAATATGTATATGACTTTGTCAATTGATTTTATTTCGAAATAAGTCGTCCTTATTTTAATATTTCTTACATTAAAATACCAATTAAAAGAACACAAAATGTTAAGAAAGCATTTGTTTTGTTTTGAATGGCGATCTGTCAGTAGGTTGTAAATAGAAATTTTAAGTCACCTGTATTTTGTGACAGGATCGTCCTATATATTTAAAAAGTTGCTCATTTTAATTCTGAAAAACTTTTGTATTTAAATATTTGTCCTCATATTAAAAGCGAAAAATTTATAGCGTAATAAAAATTTTGCAATTGAATTTCTTTTTTTTAAAAAAAAGAAGATACCCGGTATAAAAGAATAAATTACAAATGTAGATAATTCTTTGCGATTGCATCTAGAGTTCTTGAAATAAATATAATTTATATTCCACAAGCATTTTAACGTTTAGTTAAAATTTTCTCATTTCTTTTTAACTGATAATGTTACTATCAAGTTGTACAATATAGAAAAGATAGTTTGAATTCGAATTCTCGCCGGTTTCAAATAACTCACATCAAATTTCATTGCATGTCTTTTAGGTTAAGTATTTTATTCATCGCTAGCGCAGAAGAATTGTTCAGAATTTCAGATTACGTGCGAATATTTGATTATCAGCTTCTTTTTTTTTTGTTGATTCGCGTTATAATCTCTCGTGGCGTTTCAATTCATTTCTTGATGTAGGTTGTATGTTCATTTCGTTTCTTTATCTGAATTTTGTTTTCTCTCGTGACTATTTCATTTTGTGATTGTTTTTATAATTAATTATATTATTAATAATTTAATCGCAATGTTTTTTATCATTTAGAAGGAATTTAATCTACCGATTTCCTTTTAAATTTGAAGTTAGTTTTTGTTATAATGAATTGAAGCGTGTGTTGGCTCTCGTTGAAACATATTTAACTATTTTAAATAGATGAATTAAACACTCGGTTTTTATTGTTTCAAAAATAATATTTATTAATTAATTATTGATGTACATTTCGGTTTTTACACCATCATCAGAATAGTATTCTGATGATGGTATAAAAACCGAAATGTACATCAATAATTAATTAATAAATATTATTTTTGAAACAATAAAAACCGAGTGTTTAATTCATCTATTTAAATTAGTTTTTGTTACCAAAACGAATTTACCTAATCAAACTGGGTTGGATTTTCATTGTTATGTATGGAGGACGATGTAGTTGAACTCAATTCTGCAAACGTAAGCTAGTAATCTTACGTAAATACTTTTTATTTTGTTGTTGATTTCTTTCTAATTCACTGATAGATTTAGTTCGAATATTTATTTATTAAAGTCAAGAACAACTTTTACAGCAGCAATTATTTTTTTACAAACTATTAATTAAATAGATTAAATGTGTAATTTGCTCTATATTTATAACATAGTTATAGAAAATAAATTGTTTTTAAAAACTCTATTTTATATTTTAAAATTGCTTATAAAATATGAAGTGTTGTTTGCAAGAACAACTAAAAAAATAATTAGAATATGACTTTGTTGTTATAAATTCATGATGTAATTAAAATTTAAATAGAAAGTTTTTAGTTTTTCTTTCAGTAAATATAGAAAAACATAATTGAATCGTAAACAAAACAAATAGTCAAAAAAGATGATCAATTTCCTGACGTGTCCGCCCATATAACATGTTTTTTCAAGTCATTTGAAATAGCAAACTGTGACAATATATCCTAATAAAAACGCTTGTTTTCCGGATCATCGTGAAAGACATTTGCCCTGTGTTGAGTAAAAAATGTTCTTACGATTTAAGAACACACAACCCACAGACACAGGACGCAAGACACCAGTATGAGGAACAAGCACTGTCACAGAATGGCACCAATGATAATAAAGATTTCTCTTCTTATACGTTGTCATGAAATGAATTCGAATGGACATTATTCTCAGTAAATTAAACACGGATAAATATAAGTGACAGGTTTAATGGGATGATTAATGAATCGAACTAAGCGGAAACATAAATGAGAAAAGACAAACATGAAACTTCCTAAATTGAAAACTTTCTTTTCATATTCATTTTTTACATTCAATAAAGTTATAAGTTTTTTCTTATTCAGCGTTAGAATTTTCTCAAACCTACTTATAATATTTAAGTTAATTAAATTTTAAAAAAAATAAAAAATAATGTTTTGATTGTGAATAGTAACACAATTCGACTGAAGAACATAATTTTTGAATAAACCCGCAAATAATGCCTCGATTTACGAAGGTACAAATGCACAAATTTACAAACATTGTGTCTTGTGAAGAGCAACAGTTGTACTTTGTGCATTGTGAACATTGTTTGTCATTGCGTTCATGTTGATACGATTTCTCGTTTACTTTTTGCATTAAATTAGCACTTATTATGGTCCAACGTTATTATGAAATCAGACCATCCCTCGAGAAATTCACATTCAAAGGAGTAGTCTTCCTTCTCTTCCTTTCCTATCCTTCTTACCATATCATCAACCTGCCAGCAAGTATGAACCACAAGGGAGAAGTGTGCAATATTATGTTTTATAAAAACATTATTGTATGTTTCAATAATTAAAGATAACTTTAATTTCTTCCTATATTTTTACTACACATTATCTATTAAAAAGTAAAAAAAAATATGTTTCTGGGGCAAGTGAATAGATTGATTGGATTTTTATATTTCAATGGGAAAAAATTCTATTTGCAAACGTTTCAGTTTACGGAGTCACAGAATAAATTAAATTAGTAACACAAGGTATAATCTACAGTCAAGAAATCATATAATAGTTAATAATTATTTACTTTTAAACAAATAAAAAAAATGAAAAACTGAAAATTAGGATCATTGACGAAGAAATAAAGAAAATTTATCACATATTATACCTAACATTGTTAAATTCTGAAAAAACCGAAGAAGTATTAATATTTTATAATATTTGCTTTTGTTTACGAATAATGATGATTGCGGTTCTTAGAAAACGAATTTGTTAACTTTTTTGTCACAATCTTATATGTTATGTTTTTGAATAGATTAAGAACCTCAGCATTTGAAAAAAGATCTGTAAATCATTTGATATTTATTGTTTAAATTGATTATAATTACTTATGTTCCCATAAATAAGATCAAATAGATTTCTTGATATATGAAACTATTAATAATTCATATATTAATATATTATGAAAGTACCACTAGTTGACTCTCTTAAGGTCATTCAAAAAGAAATATATCATTAAACTAACCTAGAAATGAATGATTTCAAATTTGAAAAATGACATGTTTCCAATGATGAAGTGATGAAAATATTTTAAAAACTAAGATTTAATAATAAACCAAAAAACGATAAATCATAAAAAGTTTTTTTGAACTTCAAATCTATTTAGTACACTGAACAATGTATTATCATTATGAAATGTCATGTTCTTTGATATTTATTTATTAGTGGAAAATCTAGTAATGCAAAAAGTTTGTAAGCTATAAATTAATATTGATTTTTAAATTGTACGCAAATATAAAGCATGAGGGCTGCCAAAAAAATACGTAAATTATTGAGTACATGGACAGAACTGGCATAAAACTGAAAGCAAAACATCAATGAATAATACGATTTGTCAATAGATGCAGAAATTGCCTTTGTGATATATTGTACCGGTGATTTGATGGCGCTGATTTTTTAAAATACTGCTAATGGAAATAAAAATCTTGTTGTGCTTTTAATTAAAATTCTTGTTAGGTATAAATTAAATGAACCATTATTTCAGCTCATTTATCTATTCATAAATATTCGTTGTTTTTACTTTATATTTTAATTTATACGCCAAAGCGATAAAAACTGATTTTGTCTATCTATATTAAACTCAAAATTTGAATAATATCCTAAAAGTAGTTTAGAAAATATAAATCTATTTCAACAAAATAGAACTCTTATCTTTAACCTACATTTTACAAAATAAAGATATTTTACTTTTTAAGTTATATAGTTTTAAAACTTATTTTCAAACAATTTAAAAATTTTGAAGGTTTTCATGAATTTTATTAGCAGTACGCTTATAACAAAGGAGCACGAAAACAAAAAACGCAATAAAAAAAAATACAAAAACTAAACAATAAAATTAATTATAACTTGTAAATTCAGAATGATGTGCATACATATATGCCTTCAAAAAAAATATAATATATTCTTAAATATTTTAAGTTAATTATGAAATGTAGATACATAAGTTTAGTTTATTATATTTCTTTTAAAATTGTGATTTAATCCTTTAATAAAATTTCATGAAATATTTTAAATATTTTTTGCTTTTCAAACTTCAGAATTCGTAAGAAATTGGGTTAAAATTCAGCATTAGAGTTATAGTCTTTTCAAGATTACTCTAATAAGAAGTATAGTTTAATTAATTTTAAAAGACCAGGTCTTTGTTAAAGAAAGGTTAAATTATAACAAATTATGATTTCTTATCACATTAGTGCATAACAAGTGGCAATGAAAAGTTAAATTTAGTTGCTATAATATAAAAATCAATATCTGGTTGTTTCCGATACTACGTCGTTATAACCGATTTGTATGTATATGTATTATAATCTACAAAGAAAATTTGATATTGCAAGATTAAGACTTCAAAAATGGTAAAAAACAACAATGTAAAAATTTCTTTAGATATAAATATAAGACATTTTTACTATAATGTGTTGTGTCGAGTTTCGTTAATAGGATTATTTATCTTTCATGACAAATTTGAAAAACGTAGTATAAAAAGATTGAGTAAACTACCTCACATTTTCAAATAAAAAATTGAGAGAAAAAAATCAATTCATTACGTTATAAGAAAACATCGCAAGAAATAATAAATAAAGGTAAAAGAAACAGGTTGTAATTTAAGATAAAAATAAAGGTAGTAAATTTAAAATAAAAGAACCAGGAAGCAAACAAGAAATTCTCAATTCTCAAAAGTAAAGTGTTAATTATAAGTTACAAAGTTGGCTAATATTTCAACGTATGTAGCCATTGCAGTGATCGTCTATCTTTCCATCCTCTATTTCACGGTTCGGAACTTGTTAAGGTCCAAATGCAGAGTGCTTAACAACCACCATCCTCCATCGCGTGGCAACAAGCCAAACAATTTCGAAACAAATACAAAAACAGTTGTGTTCCTTCAACAACCGCTAATAGAAAGTGTTTCTCACAGTCTCAATTTTATACTAGCAGAGCCTGTCTGACTGATTTACAGATATCGAAGACAATATTTCTCCAGGGATTAAAAAACGCTTGTATCGAAAAACAATTCAGTGCAGGGAAGAAACTCAATTTCATAGCGGAATGGAAGGTATTTTCAAACAAATAATCACAGACTTTCTCTTACTTTCCAGACAATATTTCTATTGGAACATATTTAAAAGTATTAAAGACTTTAAAAAGAACATTATAATTATAATAATTTTCTTTTTCCCTTTTCCTTTGTTAACCATATTAAAAGGAATAATTTAATTAAAGAAACAAAGTTAATCTCATTAAGTAAAACAGAAAAAAATATTTTTTTTAAATTTTAACGTAATTATATAATTGACACGACAGAAAACTCAATAGAAAATCAAATAATTGTGATAGCATTTCGCACTTATTAATTAAAATGCTTAAAGGAAGAAATATCGCTGTTCATTAACTAAGATTCTCTTTATAACTATTCATTTAAAATAATTTTTAAAATTTGCTTAAAGTTCAATCGAAAAAAGATAAAAACATTTAGATTCACAAACCTTTAGAACCATCAAAAAATTACTTTTTCTTTCATAATATGTTAATTTAATATGTTTAGAATATATTACCAAAATTTTAAAACAAAATTCAAAATATTCTGATGTTATTGCCTACGATCCTGTAAATTTTAGGTTTGGTGTTTGAGCGCTACCTAAACGTGTTTTTTTAAATTAGCGTGGGTGATAATTCGATAAGTTTATGTTTGATTCCACTGAAATTTTTTACACGATTAAAAAATTCATACAATTTGTTTTTAAGTTAAAAAATTGAAAAATAGTGAAAAAGTTAATATTTTTAAAGCAAAAATTACTAAAAAATATGTCAAAATTGAGAGTAAAAACTTTAACTGTCTTCGCTCTAGAGCGACAAAGTAGAAAAAACGTTCGCTACCCAAATTTTTATAAAATGTTACTTATTTACATTCTTAATGGAAATGTTTAGTCAAAAATTAATACCACTGTCGTTACCTACACATTTAT
>CM008230.1:11310108-11332808 GCA_002278615.1 Pogonus chalceus | reverse complement strand
TTTTTTTAAATCGCGATATTTATCTACCCTGATTCCAAGTTAATTATACTTTAAAGTTAAAAAGTATTTACTATATATTATGAGAACCAAATTTGAAAATTTTATATTATTATTTGCTTATAATTCTGAAGATCTATCTACTTCAATGTGAAATACATTTTTATCATGAAAGAGTTAAAGTCATATATTAAATGAGGATCATTTTTTGTCAGATTTTTTATATACAAGAATGACAAATTCACGTCCTAAGAGTTCAAGGAAGAATATATAGAAGGAAGCTCATAGTTAGTTCTTACAAACATTTTCAAAAATTCAAATATAGACAGAACAATGAAAATATTTAAAATATATCAACTAATATCAATTTATTTTATTATAACGTGATATTTAAGTATGAGAAATTCTGTCCTTTTTAAGTAAAAATATTATAATGTAACATAACATTAACAAACCACGAAATATGTATAAACATCTTAGATATAATGTCAATAGAGATAAAGGACCGAATTTACATAAATCTTGGTTGTTTGTTTTGAAACCTTAGAATATAATAATTTCCTACGTTTGTTTATTATTTATGTATTCCTGAAGAAAATACCAAACTATATGATAAAAATAATTTATTAAAAAACTACTTTCTTAAAGTAAGTTGGCGTTGGAGAAAATAAAAACGTGACATAAAAAAACTTAATGAGGTTAAACATAATATATGCCTGTATTTTCAAACAAAATAAATAAAATTATTTGGTTGTTTTAAAAAACGATTACAGAATCTAATTATTATAAATACTGTAAAACTAATTTGATGTTTTCAGCTTTTATGGGTTGATACCAAGGTGATTTTAATGATTTTTGTTTTATACGACGAAAATTAAATTAAATTTATGAGAAGAATCCTTTGAATATTTATAATATATTAAATTTGAATGATTTAAAGGGTTTCAAATTTTTAAAATTTGAAAAACAATTTTATAACAAAAAATATAATTTAATAATGCAGAATATAAGTTACTTTTAATATAATGATAAATAACAAAACAAAATCATCCGAAACTATGTAACACATTTCATCTTTATAAAACGTCATATTATAGAAAGATATAAAAGAAATAAGACGAAAGTTGAACATCTTTCAATAAGTTTAATATTAAAAATATTAGGTATGAATAAATGAATTTCAAATACGGAATTTCAAATGCAAAACGAAAAACTCTTGTAGATATGAAAAAAAGTTAAAAAAAAAAACCTTACAAAAGAAAATACAGCTACCAACATTAAAAAGATAAAAACGAAGCAACATTGTATTGTTTTATTACATCATGTAAAACAAACAGTTCTCTACCTCTGAAATTTTTAATATGTATGTCATGTATGCAAAATTAAAGAGAAATATAATATTTATCTTGAAAATACGTTTACATGCTTCCAAATATCTTTGTGAATAATAAATGAAATTTAATAATGTAATAATATTTGAGGGAAGCATCATAATTACTTAAAAAAAGAAAATAAAACAACACGGACGGTAAATTTCTTGGGTAGTTAAAATGGCAACATTTACGCAAAACGTGCGTTTATGAATGCTTAGCGGCCCCTTGCGGCCATTTTGCATGAAATGGCGGTTAATCTCTTTAAATATGCGGTAATACGTATCTTAATTACGGCATACACTCCTACACTGTAAACTTTGATCGTTTCACTACAACATTAGCAATTTAATCTTTGCGCTAAACTTAAATTGTGGTTATGATTTATATTAAATTGTTATTAAATTTTGCCACTCATAAATTTATTTTCTCCTATTTTATATGACACAATTATCTTCCTAAGTAATTCATAAGGTATGAATTAAAATATTTATAATTTATCAATATATTATTCAAAATAAAATGAATTTTATTTTTTGAAAAATTTGATTATTTGAAATTAGTTTTATATTATACATGAATTAAATTAATTAACGGACGCTTAAGGGGTGCTCCATCCAGAAGTTTTCAAAAAATAGATTATTTTTGCATAAATCTATTCCTTAAATATTCTCTTAAATAACCATCTAAGAGGGTTTATTGATACTCAAAGTCAGTCATTGCAAAGATACAAGAAGAATTGTGGAGGCTGTACAATACGTTTTTTTTTTTTTTTTTTGAAACCACAATATTCAATCTAGGTGCCACTTTTTCTCGGAAATCATTCAATGAAATCACGTTAATCATTATCGGTAATGTGTAAAACCGTTTTTCTATCGTGAAGCATAGGATTTTACAATTTTACAGCATTGTTTTCTCTCGAAAACTAATTTTTCTTAAACTGCCGACATTTTTGCAATTTTTTGTATTTTCAATAAACCCTATGCTTTACGATAGCCAACCTAATATAGTTCAAACAAATCTATACAATTTTTTTCTACCTAGTTTAAGGACTGATTTTGACTGGCACCCATGAAGGTGCCGTTTTTAGAGGTGTCTGACGCCGAAGGCTACCACGGCTCCAGATAATAATATTTTTAGTTCATAAATTTTTTTAATAATAATTAAAATACGTGCAATAATTTAGCAAAAAAAAAACCAAATGACTCCATTGTTATTTAACGCTTAAAAAAAAATCTTTAATATCTCTGTTATATAGAGCTTTTAGGGTGGGGTCCTTCCTTAAAAAAAGTTAGGATACTAGTATATAAACTTATATGCAACATATAATTAGAATTTATACATATATTTAAACAGTTTTTACTTGTTTGTAGACAATCAGCCCAATAAAAATTGCTTGAATACATTCAATAGTAGTAGATACAGTTTTTATTTTATAAAAGAATTAAAAACTTTTTTTTAAATTAATTAATATCTTAGGTTAAATAGTTACGAGACAAATAAATATATAATAATAAAGAAATCTTGTATATCAAATATTTCAAAATATTTATCTAATTTCCATAATTTTACGATCTTATGATAAGTCATTGCTTTTTTTTGTAATTATATCTTGATAAAAGATAACTAACATTCTTATTTACCAGTTTTTAAAGAAAATTTAGCCTTTTGGTTTTGTTAACTTGACTAATATAAGGTTTCTTCCTAGTAGCTACTCGATCATGAAATTCATTTTTCATATCACACTTCTGATAAGTTCGACGCTAGCGGTTTTTCTTAAATATTCTTCAGTTATCTTTGCTAGTAGTGTATTTATTTTTGTATCATCTTTTATTTTTAGACAACCTAACTTTTATCACGACTAATAAAGATATTTTCGAGTTTTCTGTTTTCTTATTTGCTATATTGTTCCTATCTTTATTAGTTTTTATTACGTATTACAGTGTAACCCGTCTTTTATTAATATTTTTTTAATTTTTGAATATGCTTTTTTACGTGAATATAAAAAAAAATGTTTATTTAATAAATAAATAAGTTTTTCTTATGTATTTTATGTCTGATATAATCTCCAAAAAGTTCAGATATGTTAAATTTAAATATAAAACATCATGATTTCACTACTAGAATCATTTAAACTGTACAAGTTTCAACTGGTAATCATCGTAAAAATAATAACTATTGATTAAAAATATCCTCATATAATTTTTAATAGCACATGAATTTTTAATAAAGAAACCTTATTTGAATAAAATTGAAAATTATTAGTGATTCAAAAGTTAAATATATTAATTTAATTATATTTCACAATTATTAATTACTGTGTAAATAAATAAATAAAAATAAACCTTTGTCAATATTATATACTTCAGAATTATTAATATGCACCATCAACATGATATACTGCAATATGTCTTAATCAAATATTTCAATTACATGAATTTATAATTAATAAACATGGTAATGTAAGTAACGTATATATGTATGTTAATAAGACATCGTTAAATTATTGATCATTAGAATGTTTATTCTGAATAAAGTAAATATTAACATTCATATATAATTAGAAATGATACATATATTTTGAAAATGTGCATACTAATATTTATGCACGGAAAATGTCATTAATTATAAGCATCAACTATTTGTTACGCATCGCAAAACTTTATAAATTCAACTATTACCGTACAACATAAAGTTAATATAAAGTAAATAATCTTCCAATTAATATTCACTAAAATATATATTTGCTTATTAGATAATTTCAATTCCAACACTACATCTATAAAATATATTTTTTTAAACATTTAACGGGAGTATTCAAGTTGCAGAACGTGTATATTATATTATATATTAAATTTGTAAATTATATAAAAAATTTAATAATGAACTAATTTTATTTTAAGTTTTTTTGTTTCAAAGTAATAAAAATCTTTTATTCAAAAATAATAAATCTGTTTAATTAAATATAACTGCTTTTATTTAAAAAATTTAAAATGTGTCTTTTATAATTTAACTTTTAATTTAATATTTTAACAACAAAAAACTGTTTGAAAACGTGATCACGAATTTTTTTTTTTTTTTTGTTAATTAAATTTCATTTTATATTAAAATAAAATGTTTCATGAGCTGCTAACAGGTTTTAATCACATTGAAAAATTAAAACATCTAGTTTTAATTTAGCTATGAAATTAAAAAAAAAATTTAATAATTAAGCAATTATATTAGAACGTTTCTAATTTTATATTTACGCAATTTTCAAATTAGATTAAAAGAATATTTAACAACTGAAATTAATTAAATTATTATAATCGACTTTGGATAGGAAAATAGAATTTAAATGATTTTAAATTTCAGATTTCTTAATTTCAGTGGAACTCTAAGAAATTTAACTAAAAACAAAAATCATATAAATAAATACTTAGAACTAACTCTTCGTTTCTTAAAACTATTTAAAATAAATTTATTTAAATAAATATATAAAGTGTTTTGAATTTTTTAGTTATTTAAGAACTTAAAATTCACATAAAATAATAATATTTAAATATACCGTGTGCTGTATTTACTAATAATTAATATTAATAAAGATATTAAATATTGATTTGATTAATTTTTTTTTGGATGATTTGATTATAAAATAATTTAAGTATTTAAAAAATAAACGAGTGGTACATTCACTAAATATTAATATCAATTAGGATATTAAACATTGATTTGATTAATCTAAAATGGTGAATATATAAAAATTTACTACTGGAATGATTTTATATACATTTTTAGAGATATATTTATCGAATAAAATCTGATTTAAATTTATTTTTCACCTTATTTATTTCCATTTACATGTTTACAAATTTATTAAAAAAATCACTAATAAATTACATGCAAGAAATAATAAGTATACGAAAGGTTAAAAAGATTACAGTTAATTCCATTCTTTTAACACAGTTAATTACAACATAATCCAAGATAAGTCGGATCAACTTCATCGATGTAACATTAAAGCACCAGACTAGAACTAATCTTAAAACAAGTAGAAATAAATATATAACACAAGAAAGACGTAATTTTAACTAACAAAAATTAAAGAAAAAGATTGCTTTTTGTCTTTAATATGACTTTTTGTTTTTTAAAAATATTTCTTTTGAGATACACAACTAAAACTTTGAAAACAAAATTTAGACAAAAAAAAATTTTTTTTTAACATTAGTATTTACCTATGTTAGTTACTTAAGTAACAACATAAATACGAAAGACTGCTCTGGTTTATTTAAAGCTATCTTAAATCTATATACTTAAATAATTTAATACTTTTTTTTAAAGTGGCCTACTGCCGTAAAAAAGTTGCTAACTCCTGGCTTACAGTATATAGTTAGATAATTTAACTGTTACAATTTATTAAGAAAACAAACAATTAAAATACACTTAAAAAAACTAAATATTATTCCTTAAAAAATTAAACTTAGTATATTAAAATCCAAACTGACTGATTTTTATCAGTTTTTTCATCATTTTATAAACATGATCTAATTTGAAATACGAATAATGTCAATTTAACAAGATACTTTTTATGTGTTCATAAAAAATCTCAAGAATATAACGGCCAAATAAATTGAAACATGTCTTCAAGGAATCGAAATGTCATTTGATAAATTTCATATCATGTAACAATTCTGTTGTAACTGGCTTTTCTTATAAAAAACATTGTTCGCGAATTGCCAGAATAAGCTATCATATATCAAAAAGACAACATATCAGATGAATACATTGTTTCATTTCATGTCATTCTTTTTTATTTTATAATAAAGAGAATATTTACCTTAAATATATTAAATTTCCAACAAAATCATATATAAATATTTTGTATTTCAATTTTATAACGACGAATATTAAAAAATGTATCTTATATTTTGATGTCCAATGATTTTCAATAAAACATAACATAAGTATTGGCTAGTAATAAGTTCAATATAAAGTTTTTGTTTCAAATAAATGTATCTTTAATTTATTATTCATTAATAATTCTATTTTTTTATTTCATATAATAAGATAAATATCAAGAATATTAAATTCTAAGATCGTTATAAATGACCTTCATACAGCTGGTCGTATGATTGAGTTCAGAATTTGAAGCAGACTGTCACTCGATTTAATAAAAAATTTATTTTTTATCTTATGAATTTGACTTGAATAGCACAATTCAAATTCTAAAATCAATTGATTCAAGGTCTTTCAAATAAAAACCTTATAAAGTGTTTTTGGAAGTAGAGTTTTAACGAATGGTAGAAGAATTAAAAAGAGTTTTTATCTGGTTTTCTGTTGTTATACATCTAATCAATCCATTTTATTATCTATTTTCTAAAATATCACAAATTTTCATAATCTAACTCTAAATTTTCTGCTTTTTATAGTTTTTATCAAATTTTGTAGAAACTAATTAACAAAACTTATTATTAACTTGCCTGCTCTTGTTTTCATAGCTTTGCTCATGGAAATATTTATTTTAAAAGTCTTAAAGATTGTTGTAAATATTATTATTTTTAACATTTGTTATTATATTTTAACTAAGAACAGCAGATAGATAATAAAAACAATAATATTTTAAAACATAAATAAAATATTTTATAGCGTTTTTTAGTTAGAAAATACTTTTTACCTACTATTGTAAATAATCATATATTCAAGTAAACATCAAAGAAAAATAAAAGCTTTGTAAATAAAATAATTGTATAATCCCTCATTGTTTCTGTAAAATAAACGCAAATATTTTCATTTATATATAAGAAGAAATTAAAAGTTTTTAAACATGTTTTTCTTTCTTTTAACTTTTACTTCAAAGTCAAAGGTCGTTGGTAAATGTTTTTCAATAAATACCAGTTTTATTAAAACAAAATTTTATTCCAAAAGAAATATGTAAATTTTAAATTGAATATAAATTTACTATATATTTTCAGTTAATTTTTTTTATAAAAACATTCAATATTTTAATATTTTTGTAATATTTTATTTCCTCCCCACATAAAAGGGACACAATATTTTATCAGAAAGTTGCAAAGCATTTTTACGAGCTTTTATAATATGAGTTAGATTGAAAAGTTCAGCCTTTTAGAAAATTTCTATAGAGTTTAACACGTGTTGCATAATATATTATCTACTTCGTTTCGTAAAAAACTTTAACATATTATAAAATGAAATTGAATAAATTGCGAGTAAAAGTTGTGTTCGTGTTCATAATTTTTGTTTTATAACTTTTAAAGTCTTACATCAATTTAATTTTAATATTGAAATATATTCTTAATTTATTTATTGCACGTGTATCGAAGTAATATTTTCCATCATGTGCTTTATAAATTTATTCAAAATATTTAAAAGTTAATTTTTATTTTCTTATTTTATTGGCAATACTTCTATTTATAGAACCAGAATATAACCTGATTTTTGCATTCAACTTCCTTCAAATTTCTAATAAAATATGTTTAACATTTTTGGAATAATTTAAAATATACTTTAAAATGTATTTCGTTATATAGAAACTAAATTTTTAAGTTATTTTTCATAGTTGGAACTCTTTTTTATATTCAGTAGCTCAAAGTGAAATTCGTAAATGTAATTGATTTAAAATACTAATGCATTTTCAAATTCACAAAATATATGATTTTATTCTTACATTTGTTGAAACACAAAAAACTTTTCGAGACAAATTAAAATAATTTCTAACAGTCATAAAATAAAATTCGTATAGTTTTAGTATTATTTTAAAAATTGTTAAATATAAAATTATTGTGTTATTTATTTAACTTTAATATTTAATATATTGAGAGGGGATCATCTTTAGAAAGATCAGATTTTTTTATTTTATAAAATGTTAGTTTAATATGACAAAAATATGTAATGGAAATTTTAAAAGAAAATTCTACATATTTCTGAGATTATGGCTTATGAACCTGACACCCTGATGCATTACGTTTAAACGCCTATCTAAACTTTAACGAATTTTTTTCAAAACTATTGAGCGATAACTCAAAATAATTTTTAAAGATCCGCGAACAATTTCACATATTTAAAAAGCAACTGTTATTTGTCTTAAATCAAAAATATTAAATAAAACATTTAAATAAATTATATTTTTAGAGTAAAAATCACTGAAAAATTATAAAAGTAAAAATTTTGAGCGTCTCAATTTCAAATAGTTAGTTTTATTTTTTCTTAAGTTTTTGATAAACGTAAAACTTATGACTGTTAGTAATAGAAAAAAATATATATTATGATTGTTTTATGAAAAAACCACAAGGACTAGAGTTTACGCTAACTAACAACTCGCGGCCTGTCCTTCCGAGAAAACATAATTAGAGCTCTATCACCTTTAATAATTTTGTGATAAAAAAATATTATAAAAGTTAAAAGATCAAATAAACAATTTTAAAAAATTCAAATATATTAGTCAAACCGTTCATGCAGAACAATATCTAAGAAAATCCAACGTTCTAAAAGTATTTTCACCCTTAAAACATTTTGAAGTTATTATTAGACTTCAAATACATAATAAATTAACAACTGGGTCTACAGAGATGAAAAACATTTATTATTGAACTAAATTAAGTTATTTTATACTTTCAATTTAATTACAGATGCTGGTCTACAGTTCAATTTATAATAAAAAGGTAGGAGACGGCTAATAAGCTCTCAAAAATCTGAAGCAGTCGTGATGAAAGAAAAATAAACGATAATGCAGTTATAGTATTAAACTATTTTCGTTGCACCGAAATGTCTTATGTCTAGCTACCAGAAAGAAGCCTCATGTTATTTAAGATAATAAAAATTAAAGGCTGAACTGGTAAGAATTGAAACTAACAGAAACAATACATATTTTACTCTAATTATATTTAATTAGGTGTGATCATTAAAAATATAACTCAAAAATAAATGTAAAATCATGGAATTACTTAATTTACATAAACTAGCTGTACGAGTTTTATTTCGATCCACTATATTTAACTTTCATTTAGCAATAAGCCATAATAAATTATATAATTAGTTTAAATTTAATTTAAAAAAATTATTTAAAATTCAGTATTAATTTTCAGTTTATCTTTAGTACAAAATAATTATTATAAATTAATTCCATAACAAACAAACTATGGCAACATTATGATTTAAATTTAACAAGAAATAAAACACTCGGTATTGTTTCACAATTTAACAAGAATCCTTTATTACGTAATTTCGGCAGTTACGCCATCATCAGAAGGTATGTACTGATTTACAAAACAAGATCTTAAAACTATTTATACACAACAATAACAACTTATAGTGTAGGGTGGGATTAGGGAATTTCCTTAATTACTAATTCTGTGAATGGAGAATTTATTATTTCCAAATGTTCATTCATTAAATTGGTGCCTGCTTTTAGGGCTTTCTTGATTTCGAACGCTTCTAGGAAAGTAAGACGTAAACCTTTCCTTTCTTTATGTAAAATCGAAAGGTTTTCTACGGAACAGCTATGGTTGTTTTCAAACAAATGTTTGGCTACATTTGAATTTGTAATTTTAGTTGTAAAATTTTTGCAATGTTCATCAAATCTAGTCTTAAAATTACGTCCTGTCTGGCCTATGTACACAAAATTACAGTTATTACATTGTATTTGGTATATTCCTGAATTTAACAATGGATCCTTACTAACTAACTTATTATTTACTAGAATGTTTTTAAGGGTGTAATTATTATAAAAACCTGGTATAATGTTACATTTTCTCCATTCATTGGCTATACTAGAACTCATACCCCTAACATAGTTTAATTTCCTATAAATAAATTTTGACTTGTCTTCTTCAGATGTTGGGTAGAAAGCACTTATTGTAGTTCTTTTATTTTTCTTTTTTATAAGATTAGTGATGGTTTCCTCTTTGTAACCATTATTCTTCGCAATGTTTAGAATTGTGGAAAGTTNTTTTCACAGGAACTGATCGTCAATTGCAACAGTTACTAAATTTTCTTAATACATTAAACAAAAATATACAATTCACTATTGAAGTAGAAGCAAATAAAAGCATAAATTTCCTGGACATCACAATTGAACAAAGTAATAATAAATTTAGTTTCAGTATTTATCGAAAACATACCTACACAGACACAATTATACCTTCAAACTCGTATCATCCGTGGAATACAAAAATGGCAGCCTTCCATAGTTTAATTGACCGACTTTTAAAAATACCCATGAATGAGCAAAATTTTAATAACGAACTTTCCACAATTCTAAACATTGCGAAGAATAATGGTTACAAAGAGGAAACCATCACTAATCTTATAAAAAAGAAAAATAAAAGAACTACAATAAGTGCTTTCTACCCAACATCTGAAGAAGACAAGTCAAAATTTATTTATAGGAAATTAAACTATGTTAGGGGTATGAGTTCTAGTATAGCCAATGAATGGAGAAAATGTAACATCATACCAGGTTTTTATACTAATTACACGCTTAAAAACATTCTAGTAAATAATAAGTTAGTTAGTAAGGATCCATTGTTAAATTCAAGAATATACCAAATACAATGTAATAACTGTAATTTTGTGTACATAGGCCAGACAGGACGTAATTTTAAGACTAGATTTGATGAACATTGCAAAAATTTTACAACTAAAATTACAAATTCAAATGTAGCCAAACATTTGTTTGAAAACAACCATAGCTGTTCCGTAGAAAACCTTTCGATTTTACATAAAGAAAGGAAAGGTTTACGTCTTACTTTCCTAGAAGCGTTCGAAATCAAGAAAGCCCTAAAAGCAGGCACCAATTTAATGAATGAACATTTGGAAATAATAAATTCTCCATTCACAGAATTAGTAATTAAGGAAATTCCCTAATCCCACCCTACACTATAAGTTGTTATTGTTGTGTATAAATAGTTTTAAGATCTTGTTTTGTAAATCAGTACATACCTTCTGATGATGGCGAATCTGCCGAAATTACGTAATAAAGGATTCTTGTTAAATTGTGAAACAATACCGAGTGTTTTAATTCTTGTTATAATCATGTTTCACCGAGTGCCTACAGCTTCATCAATTGAATTTATGATTTAAATTTATATTTATTTATTCATAAACAATTAATTTAATTTTTAAGAATGTATAATATCATATAAAAAATGAATTCATATTCGAATTTTAGTCAAAAACATAAATATTTTATTAATAATATGTGTCTCGTTTTGTTCCTGCATTAAATTTAATCTATTAATATAAAAAGATTAATTTATAATTGTATATTAATTATTAAAATAAAATAATTGTTTGAATTAAATATATTTCAAACATTAATAACAAATTAAATATGAATTAATATTATGTTGAAAAGAAAAATAATAATTTACACAAAAATATATAAATCATAAAATCTATTGTATTAATTCCAATCACGATTTTACAAATCAAATATTAATTGAATAAATCCGTCACTCATAATAAATATCAGTAATTAATAATATTATAATTTAAATATAAATGGCATTATGTATCATTAAAATGAGATAATCGCACTAAACAATATAAAATTAACTAGAACGTTAATTTAAAATACAATGAAATAAATAAAACAAACAAATAAACCGAACACAATTAAAGAGAAACCACAAATAAAGTAAGTTTTTTCGATAGCAAAATCAATACCTTGTCCTATTTTCAAGACAATTTTATTAAATTTAACAAAAATCCGTCTCAATCAGTCATTGCCAGAGTGATGTAAGATTAATTACTAGACATAATCGCAAGGGTGCTTGATGTATTACTCGAAGGGTCCGAGTTAGGAATTTGCACATTTTCACTGCCGCTGAAGTAATCTGGGGATCATCTTCTTGATTAAGTACTCAAATGTGCATTAAACATGCTAACTATAATGCATTCTGCATTGTAGTTACTAAACCACAACTGCACAAAACAATTAAGTGTGCTATTTGTGACCAAAATCTTAAATACTTAAGTGAACTTAAAACAAAGTAATTAATTATTTACACCACAATACAAGGAATATTAAATTATATAATATGTTTGCGAATAACTTGTGATAATCTAGAAATACTTTAATAAATTTAAATCCAAATATACATGTTTAATATTAACTTCCGAGAACAGAGTGGTCGAACGAGCTATCGTTCAAATATTAGCTTGTTATGATGCTACTGTCTAGTAGTTAATATGATTTATCGTAAAACTTAACAAAACAAAGCTACTTTTAATTGTCAGATTTGGAAACTTTAACTTATACGGCCATGTTTACATCTTAAATAAATATAGCATTGGCTTATTATTCTAAGACTGCGACTCGGTGAGTCCAGTTTTAAAAGATATGAAGTGATGCACTGTATACAAGCCTTCAGGATAGATAAATACAAGATACGCTACTAAGAACTTCTGAAGTTATATATTACAGTTTGAGAATTTCGTTATTAAAGGTACACATCAGACAAAAAATAAATTTAAAAATCTTTAAAGAGTCAGTGAAATAATTGATCTGATTATAAACTGAGATAAATAAAAGAAATACCATTTCCAGCTACTGAAACACAAGAGAATCAGCATTATCAATAAGTTATTTAACCGACCTTGACCTCCCTTAACATAATTTTAGTCATAAAATCGTTCATTCTAAAAATATGTATTTTCTATCTCTAGTAGCCTGTCATGAGTTTATTATGAACACAAGTAACTATACTCCACCCTTACTAGTCAGCCTGAGGCGCATAGATAGCTTCTGTTTCAGAAGCGACGTAGACGCCTGTCCTCAAATAAAATTTATTCCTTGATTCTAGTAAAGTTTTTTATTGGTATGTAAAATTTGTGTCACTAAATTATTTTATTATCCAGAAATAACGTGTCTATGGATAATTATACCTTAAATTACGAGATAAATGCAGACAGATGATAAAACTGCTGTATTTCTTATTGCCAAACTTTGACTTTATAATTTTAAGTACTAGTTTTGTCAAAAAATATATTCTATTCTAAAGACAATGTGTCTAGGTATAAGAAATAAATATATATTTTTTATAAATTAGTTTCCTAAATCCCTAAATTATCCAGCAGGTCCTTGAAGGTTACGCTCGAATGCTCAAATTTCAAATGACTGCGTGACCGATTGAAACTTAAATACTTTAACATACTTAAGTCCAAAATAGTAAAATAATATCTTCAGAAAAATTTCTCAAATAATGCGAATAAATCAAGAAATTAAAATGTAATTAAAAATCCTAATTACCACGAACTTAAAAAAAATAATATTAGTTAACATTACAAAATCGTTTTAAAACAATAAAAAAAGATTCATGCAGTTTTTTTGCAAAAAATTTCAATAGTAGAAATAAATGGAACAAAAAGAAACAAGCAATAATGATAGAAAATAAAAAAATATGATAACGAGCTGTATTCTCGTAACAGAAAAACATAAAATCTTGAACAAAGTACAAAGAATGTACATACGTAATAAAAATTTTACTTAAATACCTCGAGAACTGAGAAAAAGCACCTGTATACTAGAATAACATGGAAAATTAAAACTAATACACTGAACTCAACTATGGAACTCTGAATTTTATCTGTGATATTCTTAGAATAGAAACAATAAAATGACGATTTTTGAAATTTTATTTAAATAAAATTCATAGAAATCTCTCTGAACCTTATCTTGGCAGTATAATATTTTCTTGTAATGTTTTGTCATTTTATTTTATATGTATATTTTTTATAACATCGTATCGGTGTACCAAAAGGGTCCAGAATTATACGTTCCAAAAACGTCTTTACAAAGAATTATAAGCAAAGATTTGCATCTTAAACCTTACAAAATTCAGCTTGTGCAAGAATTAAAACAAACAGACCATCTTTAACGATTAAATTTTGCGATTGAAATGTTCGAGAGGTTTCCAAACTTCGAAAATACCCCGACCCTTTATATTAAGTTAAGTCAATTCAAAAAAATATGTATGGGGAAACAATTTATAATTAATTTAAGAATAATAATCTATTCAGTTTGCTATAAATCATCGAAACTGATCATAAATAAAGTGATAAAATTGTTTAAAAAGTGAGGTTTTTAGTAACGTGTAAAAACTTAAATACATTTCTATAATAGTGACATAAAAATCCGTCATTAAATAAATCAGAACACAAGTCTTTCCATAAGTATCTATGATGTTTACATCAATTGAAGTAAAAATTTTATGAAGAATTATTAAAAAAAAAAAAAAAGGACTCCAATAAATTTGGATTTAAATCTGCCAATATTAAATAGATATGCATTTTTACTACTCGGTACGTTCGAAAATCGTTATAAAGCATAAAAGTTCTGTCATATTTCTGCTGGCATAAATCAAGTCATATATTGGATGTTCGTCTGAAGTTCTCACGTGATGCATCAAAATGGAAAGTACACAAGTCTGGAAAAGGAACATATATTCCCTAGGGATTAGAACTTGGAAACGGACCGTGAGTGAAGCGTTCTCATCTTTTCACATATTGTTTCCAACTGGGAAACCAGGCTACTCCAGACTGCCTTTTTACTTTTACCATTCAGTTTATTTATTGAGCCGACTCTATGAAAATACTGTGTTTGAGTTTTCTTATTAAATAGACTTTTTCCTTCAAAATAATATTCACACACTATGAATTTTAATTTAAAATAACTATTGTTGGATTGAAAATGGAATTAATTTGTCATTATACTTTAAGATTAATTAGCCTAATGTTAGTTTAAATAGTAAACATTCTGCCAAAAGCAAATTTCATTACAAAATTAAATTTTTACTTTTTGCAAAGAGACAGCTTTTGCGTATATGCAACCTATGCAAATTATTCAACAAAAAAATTAACTAAAATATGCTTTGTTAAACAACAAACCTAATCACTCATTTTCTTTATTTTCAAACATATGATTTTATTCTCTAATTATTAATATTTTGAATGAAAATAACTATAGAAATTTTTAAATTTTAATCAATTTGCCTTTTATTTTAATGAAACTTTTGTAAATAAGTTTTGCTAAAACAAATCATTGTATTTCAATTTCAATTTTAAGTTCTTTGTTTTTTTCTCTAAACGAAATATATTTGTCATCATCCCTGTTTTTAATATTATTAAAATGCACTTTTATTTACTTTCCTTTGTATATGTAGCTGACACAAATAAATTGAAATGGAAATTTCTTTTCTCAGTGACATTTTGAAATGCGTATATTTACATGTTTACATAAATATCGGTAGGTTTCATATTCTCTTTGGAGAATACACTTTGTTTGCAAATCTTTTAATGATTTTTATTATATAAAATTTATAACATGCGGAGCTATAATTGAAATATTAATAAATAAATAAGAAATTTTTCAAATATAATAATTTATTGTTGTTTTTATGAATTTAAATCAATTTAGAACGTATTACATTTTGTAAATAAATGAATCATGTATTGACTTGTTTTACGTTAATAACTGCAATAGGTAATAATTATTTAATGTCAATAAAATATCCAGTACAACAACTGATCAAGTTTTTTTAGGATTTAAACTTTACAATTAATTATTAATAAAACACAATTTAAGGTCAAAGTCGTTAATATATCAAATTGGCTCTAGTTTTTAAGTTATTGGAGTATGTTTACAAGAAAATAGTAAGATTTTTGCATTTTTACGAATCTCAGATTTTTATAAATAATAAAGTTATTAATCTAAAACTTGAGATATACACGGTTTATTAAATTTTCTATCAATAGCAGCAATAAATATATAAGTTGTAGTCTTTAAGACATCACTTAATCGTAAGTAGTGAATGAATCATTACTGAATAGAGAAAAAATCGTCCTTCCGCGTCAATTTATCAACCTGGGTATTATGAAATAATTTATTAAAGCATTGGATTGAACGGAGATTGCTTTAAATATATATGTAAAAGATTTCCTAAGTTGAGAATTTGACGGCCTTTTGTGAAAGCTGAAGCTTAGAGAAATTTTGTATTTCTAATTAAAATTTCCTCGGTAACTATCGAGCGCCAAATCAGAAAACTTAAGTATTTTAGGAGTAAATATAAGCATAAAAATATACTTTTTTTTTAAATCACCTGCACAGATTTCTCGACAACCTAGGATATTATAGTGAGTAACAAGGACAGCGTTTCCATCAGGATATAAAAGTCATAGAGAAAAGAAATCAGAGGCAAATAGGATCAACATATGATAGTAGATTACTGCTGGTCTCTTCATAAGAGAAAGACATATAGAAAGTGTTTATCTGAAGTAAGTTAAATACATATTTTTTTACTTTTAATAAATAATTTCATAAAATAGATCAGTATTTTTCAATAAATATATTCTATTAATAACAAAAATTTTATTCTGGTTAATTCATACATATCTACAGTATTTTTTTTTAAACTAGAGCCAATTTTGGAAAACCATTTATAGTTTTATAGTTGTGAGTATAAACTCATTCTAGAATCACTCCCATATCAAGAACAACAAAATCAGTGTTGACTAGTGTAATAAGTTGTCCAAATTTAGAAAAATAATCATGATTTTTGTTTATGGTTGCCTATAACCTACTAAATTAAGAACTAAAAGTTTTTGAATTTCTATTTCTTAATTATTATATATAAACTTAAAAAATGTAAATTAACGCTTACCCTAAATAGAAGTATACAGGAACGAGATGTATTTACCTGAAAAAAATAAAGAGAATAATTAGTTCATTAAAAAGTTCATGGCCTGAAGCTTTTAAATTATATAAAAATTAAGAGTTATCGCGAAAAGCTTTAATGGTTGACCATGAATTTTCCAAACCACTTGGATATCTCTGCATTTAATATGATAAGTTTCAATAATATGAAATTTATTTTTTTACATTAAAAAAAAAAAAAACAAGATTATAAACTAATAATAAAACGAAAAATAGGGTTAGGATTACAATTCCTAGAAGTCACAGTTCGTTACAATCCATGGTCGAACGATTTCTAAAATCCATTCAACCATAACCATGGTTACGAACATGGAATCAAATCGACGGCAGTTCGTTACCGTAAAGCCTTTATTGTAATCGAGAGCTTCTAAAATACTACGATCATAACTTAAAAGCAGTACTAGATGTGTCACAATATTATCCTACATTTAATAAAAGTTTTATTTGAAAACAACATCATATAAAGCAAATATTGCAAAATATGAGCAGCACGTAAAACAATAAACATAAAACGTATATAGTTCAGTTTATAAAAGTTTGACTTTGTAACATAACACAATTATTAGAATAAAATTTTAAATAGTTCCAGAAATGATACGAGTAGTTAAATTGAGATTTGTTTCACTCGAGTAGTTCAAAGTAAATGCGGGAAATCTGGAAATCTGGTTGCCGGGTATAACATTTTTGCCGATGTAATTAAAAGTACGGGTAAAATTTGATTAAATGGATACAAGCTCATTTTGTTTGAACAGTTCGTTCACATGTGGTGTAAAATTTTGTAAATGTAAGCACATTCAATTCGCTTTCTCATTACGTTTCAAAATAAATTAGGATGCACAGTTTTACATTATAATATATTTTACACAAATTGGAAAACTGTGTTTTATTTTAATGACTTGAAAATATTCATTATTTTGTATATTTTATCATATTTTATGTATACATCATTTTCATTTAACATTTATCATTTTAATTTCAGAAATGAGCAATTAATATTACAGAACACATATTATTACGCAAACATATTTTTATAATAAATAATTAAATAATTCATAATAAAAATAAAAGAATTTATTTTTTATCATATAAATTAAATGTCTTGTTAAAGGGTTAATTTAAGCAAAATTAAATACTAACTAATTCAAGTTTTTAGAAGTATTAAGAGTATTTTTTTAATAAAAATTCAGATATTTAATCATTGATTTAAGTGAACAGTAAAGATGAAATTCTTTTATTTTATTGATTGATTAATAGAAAACTTGTTATTTGATACTAAAACGATATTTTTTCAAAATATTTATTTGCCTTTTTAAAATTCATTTATTGCTTAAAAAATTTAAAAAATCAATTTTGAATTTATTTAGGTATAATTTTGCATAAAACTGAAAAAAAATTAATAATTTATAAATAATTCTTAGTATGAGGGACGTTCAATAATTAACAAGATAAACTGATGGCAATGGTACTTTTTGAGAATTAAGTTAACAATCTTAAAAACATATTTATTTAAATTTTCGATCATAATTAATGTAAATATAATCTTTTTTTTTCATTTTAAGATATTAAATGTGTACGCCGGACGAGGAATAAGATTTTTGCAGTCCGAAGGCCTGAAACCGGCGAAAATATACTCAGAAATATTAAAATAGTACGGTAAAATATGTTTAATTTTCAAAAACGTGCGTTAGGGTTTGGAACAGTTTAATTTGAGCAAAACAAGTGTCACTGATTTTCATCGCTTTGAAAGCCTGGACTGCAAAACCGCATAAATGCTGTTTTCCGCAAGGATAGGCGAGTCAAAATTGCTAATTTGTGTAATATTAGTGTTGAAACCGTGCATTTCATCATTTATGACATGCTGAATTTTCGAAAAACGTATTTTAAATGGGTTCTAACACAAAAGTTCATAGTAACAATCCGGATTCACTTTTGTTTTGAGCTGGGTTGGAAGATGTTACTACATCTCTCTTTATAGCCCAGACTTTCCCTAGTTTGATTTTTATTTGTTGGACCCACCTAAAGACTTTTTACGCGACAAAAAGTCCGACGAGAACGAAGCAGTCAAAAATATGATACAGGTATCGGTCAAACAGAAAGGTTAAGACTTCTACCCTTCGAAAATCAGAAAGCATACAGGACGGTGGAACGATAATCTAAATATTACTAAAGACTATCTTTAAAAGTAGTGTTAGTTTATTATCATTGAATAAATCATTTTTCCTCAACAACAATTTGTCTCGTATTATTGTATGTCCCTCGTATTTTATTTAAATAATAAATAATTAAATGCAATATGATTTTTCCTTTTAAAAATATGAAGAATTTTAAAATAAAGTTAAAATATTTAAAGAAAATATTTTTTTTGTTTAACATTGAGGGCATTTTAATTAAACTTATTTATGTTTTATGTTTTGAGGTTTTTTTAGCTGAGTAATATAAAAAATTTAAATAAATTCGATAGATTTTACCTGATAATGATTACAAATTCAAAACAGTCTTAGAAAAATTTACTTATTAGGAAACAACGAAATCAATTCAATATATTTTATTCTACAGAGTTATTATATTAAATGTTCTTTTAAGAATATATCATGTTTTCAAATCATATAGTTTTCTTAAATTCCCTTTAATAAAATTATAAATAGTACAAAGAACAATATTCATGCGTGCCATATTTTTGCTGTAAAATAAACTTTAGAGCGAATTTAAAAGATAAAAAGAAATATTTAAAACAGTAATAGATTTATAAGAAATGTTGAAAACAACTTATTTATATAAAAAAAAATCCCACAATCATTTTGTTTGTTATATTCTACCTACACACACTGTCTTATCTATTTCTTTCTTTCATATTTCTTTCATATTTCTTTCATTCGTATATCGCTAGTCTATTACCAATATAAAACTTCTCCATAAAACCAGGGGCGGACTAAGGCCTAGGCAACCTAGGCACGTGCCTAGGGCCCATAATTTTTGGGGCCCGAAAATAAGGTTTTTAATTTTTATAATTTATTTTTATTTAACAGAAAAACGTGATATACATAATTATTGCTGAACGTATCCAAATTATGCCGAATTGTTGATTGATAAAGTCGACAAGCGCGAGTGTCGATGTGTGTAAATACGACATTAAAAAAAGATCTAAGGGATATAAAACTATTAACAATAAATTCAAAACCAGTTTTCATGATAGTGATGTAGATGACTCTTCAATAGAGGAATAAAAATGTTATGAACAAGATTTAAACCTAGCCGAACTGAAAAATGAAGTATTACAATTTAAGACTTTTATAAGTAAAGAAAATATTATTTGGCCTGTATCCATGTGGTCATTTATTCAGGAAAATAATATTATTGCAACATTCTCAAATTTAAACATAATTCTGAGAATTTATTTAACCCTTCCAATAAGCAATGCAAGCGGTAAAAGATCATTCTCAGTAATGGCCAGAATAAATTTTTTTTAAGATCCACATTAGACCAACAAAAATAAAATAGTTTATCATTACTTTATATAGAAAAAAGAGTTATTAAATAACTCTATTAATTATGACAAACTAATTGACGAGTTTGCAGAATTAAAAGTGCGAAAAGAGGCAATATATCTTATCAATCTGGGTATATTTGCTTAAGTATTATTGTTTGTTTTAATAAATTGTTTATGTTTGTTTGTTTTAATTGTTTATTTATTTTTTTTACATGCATATTATTTATTTCTTTTTTTATCTTAGAATCCGATAATTAAATAGAACTACATATTATATGCTTTAAAACCAAACTACCAAACGCAAAGTATGTGTCATGACTGAAAAATAGGCCCGAAATTACAATTTTGCCTATGGCCCGCTTTAGCCTTATTCCGCCACTGCATAAAACATATTATTATTCGAGATATTTGAAATAAAAATAATCATTTTAATTGTATTGACATTTTATAATCTAGAACAGGTTTCTGCTAGTCTCTAATTGCGTGACATTTTAAATTTGTTAAACAAGAAAATAATTTCAAAGCTTGTTTTTAAAAAGAAATTCAAAATAATTCAATAATTATTTTTTCGTTTGATTCAATTATAAATACATTTATTTATTATTTATTATAAAATAGTATGTATATAATTTGTGAAGAAACTCTGCAATATTAAATAATATAATATATTTCACGAAGTATTTCTGCATTACATTCATATATAGAAATTAGTTCATATAGTTAACTGCATGTAATATTAATAATGCACATTGATAAAATAAACGGAGGTATATTAAGTGCATAGTTACATTAGTTAAAAGCAATTCCAAGATATAACGCTATAAAATGGTAGTAGCTGTAGTAATATGAATGTTTTTCCTTTATAACTCTTGGTGTAATTGCTTTTCTCATTATTGATAATTTATGTAATAAAGATAAAACGAACTTAATACTACCTTTTTATTTCTAACTCTTACATATTTTAAAATATTGAACTTTTCTCCAAGCATTTTAGTTCAAATAAATTATTTTTTTAGGTTATAACACCAAAATGTGTTTCTTCCTCACAAAATATTCTTAACACAATAAAATTTTTAATTAAATCATATTCAAAATATATGAATATTGTTATTAACTGAAGTGTATCATTAGATATTTTATTTTTAATTAAAAATTCAGTTTATTATAGAGAAAATAATTAATTACGGAATAAATAATAACAGGGTTTAAAATAACGTATTCTCAGGCGTGTGCTTTTAAATGAATAATTTCTTAGAATATGCAACTTCAATAGACAAAGTTCCTATGAGATTAAAATTACTGTCCTTCTACTTTGTTCCATTTAATTACTTATTTATTCTCTCGAGTAATTAAAAATGTATTTTTTATTTGCTTTCATGGATTACATTTTTATTAAAATCTTAACCTTGAATTTCCATGCATTAAATACTTTGTGTCATAATTAGTACTTCATTTGGGACATATTTATTTTTTTTAAGATTGACATTGTTGAAATATGTAAATAAATCAGAATAATTATTTTTATTTTATTTTCTTTACATGTTCATACTTTTATTCTTTAGTTATTTTATTAAGACGGTCTTTTTAAATTAATGAATAACGCATTAAGCAGATTTATTATCTACATTAATTTAATTTTCATTTTGAAAATTGAAGCAACAAAATAAAAAAGGGCAATAAGTAAAACAAAAAATAAATTTGTGAAACTATATTGATATATGTAGATATAAAAAATATTTTTATTATATATTTATTACCATTTAATAACTTGAATATTATTAGTTATTGTTTTAAAAATTTATCAACTACAATATTCATTTTATTTTAATTCAAAATATTTTGTAGTTTTTCATTGCATTAGTTTTTCAAATATATATTTTAATCAAACTTATTCAAATGAAATATTTATATGAAATTATTACCAAGTTTAATATTTGAAAAACTTATTTAAAAAAATATACTTATAGTTTGTAATATTAAATATTTACAAATTTAACAAAATATATATGATTTAAGGTTTCTTCATATGAAAATTTTTAATATTTCTGCATTTGAGATTCTTCAAATATTTCTTATTTAATGTTAATATATTCAATGTCTACCAATCATTTAATTTATTATCTTTTTGTAACTTTCT
>CM008230.1:11146156-11178627 GCA_002278615.1 Pogonus chalceus | reverse complement strand
AAAAAAATAATTCAATAATTTCATTTTAATTAATTAATTGACTAATTACTTGTAAGTGGCATAAGTATGGTATTCATTAAGGATATTAATTCGACTTTCTAAATCAGAATTTGAAGGACTCCTTTCGATGGACGAAATAAATAAAAGAATATACGCATCCAAGGAAAATTGGTACATAGGATCAATTCGGGACATATCATATAAAACGAAGAATAAAATTGCGGCCCTTTTTGCGCAAGGCCTATAACCCTACAATAAATTCGTTTGCATTAAACTAAATTTCAATTATTTTTTAATTAATACTTCTCTGGCTTCATCAATTTCAATTTCTGTAACTTCAGAAATTTCAAGACTTAATTTAACTGCTTCTGAAGTTTCTTTCGAATTTTTCAAAGTTGAAACTAATTCCTCATCGTCTAGTAAAGATCCTCTAGTTTCATTTAAAAGACGCAAGAGTTCATCTTCTAGACGTATCAATTGCCGTTTACCTAGAGTCAATCAATTTTAAATACGTGTTAGTAGATACTTAATTTATATTATTAAACCATTTGCTATTGTTGTGACCAATTTATCCTTTTGCTCTTCTAGTTGTGCTTGTTCCTTTCGCACAACAATACCCAAAAGTTGTGCTTCTAAACCTTGCTCCTTGACCGCAAAATTAACAACAGTTGTTTTAGTTGAAACTTCTGGTGGGTAATGAGGATTACTTAATTTTGTTGTTATATAAAATCTGAAATCCGTGTTATATTGAACCATTTTATCACTAAGTTTAATTAGTATTTGGCCTCCTTGTTTTATCAAAGATTTCTGTAAAATTGGCGCAACCGCTGGATCCATATCTTCCAGGATGTTTTGTAATAATACTGGACTTCCATATTGAACTGCTTTTTCCACGGTTTTCATATAATTTGGTTTTCCAAAATCTATTACCTAAATTGGTATAAATAGAATATAATTTGTAATTTATGTTATTGAGGTAAAGTTTACTTTAAGTCCTTTTTCTAATTGTTTTATCCATTTTTGGGCTTGACATTGTGGGTCAATTACTAACGGCCAACGAGTTGCTCCTGATATAATGATACCATTTTCTGTGCTGAACTCATCTGATGGTAATCCACAGAAATTCCATTCCCTTATTTTTAAGGGATCGCTTAAAAATGTAACTACGCTGAAATTGTCTGTATGTGGAACATCCAATTCTGTAACCTTTATGAAAAATTTAATCAATTTTAATGTAATAATCTTTAAATTGTTTATATATGTACTTCTTTTAACCACATAGTAGATAACTCTTCCCGATAAATTGAAGTAAATGGTCCAACATAAGATACGAACGCAGTAGCTAATAAACAATCTCCTGGCAAATTAATAAACTGTTGATCAAGGGTTTCCACCGTTTGTTGCCATCGAATTCGCTCTCCGGATAAGCAATCAACTAGTAAAGCAGCACGTTCTAATTTTAATCGAAGCTGCAACGCCCGCCTTTCTAATTCCTCTTTTTCATGTAACTTATCCTGATAATCTTTTTTTAATTTAGCTAACATCGCACTAAGCTCTTCTAATTGCCTTCGTGCAGTTGCCAATTGCTCTTGCTTTTCACGTAACGAGTTCTGCGCTGCTTCCAATCGCTCTTGTTTCGGAGCAACTACTCTGTACACTTTCGCGTATTTTTCAATCGCTCTAACCCACATACAAAGCGATTTAGCAGCAAGGGACACAATCCCAACTTTATCTGGCATAAATTCATCATTTGTTGTGTACGTTGCAATTTTTCGAAGTGTTTTATCGGAAACATGATTTCGATCGAAGTCTCGTAAGCCTTGTAGGAAATTCGGATCAGCTAATTGTTTTTTAGCTTCCGCCCATGATGTATCGCAACACTTTAAGACCATCACTGCTTCTATGACCATTTCAACTTTTTGAGGTGGACGCCCGTAGGATCGAACTTCAGCAATATCTTTTTTATTTAGTGCGTCTAACGCGCGCAATGCTTCATCTAACGCTGGCATTGCAAGATCTAAATCGGCTTGAGCAACCGCTGCTAATTTCTTACATTGGATTTCTTCCTCGCCAATTTTTATACTATCAATTGTTACTTGTTTCTAAATAATAATAATAAAAAACAATTAAACATTATTTTAATGAACTAATTTATAATAATACTTCTTGTTCCGCGGCTTCATGAGCTTGGTTCATAATAATAACCATAAATTCATCGCATTGTGTTTGATATTCAAGTACTTTTTGACTAGCAATTTCTAATTCTGCGCTCATATCTTCAACAGTAGCTTGAGTTGTATCTATTTTTGATAAACCATTTCGTAATTTATTTGCTTGTGTTGAAATTGCTAATCGTTTTTGTTCCAACATCCTACACAACATAGTAAAATATTTAATAAATTAAGTCATACAACGCGTAGATTCATTTGTACGCTTTGTATCCTGTTACAAGTTCTAAATAATTCGTCGGAGTTACATAATTATGTCGTTTGATTTCATTCAACATTCGTTTAGAACATTGTGTTACGGAATCATGAACAACTGCAAAAATTGCTGCTGTTGCTTCTCTTAATCGTTCTTGTGTTGAAACGACAACTGAATCTTTACGTTTAGTCTAAAAAAAATATATTTAAATGTAATTTAAAAATTAATAGAAGTTAAATTAATAATCTTACAGCTCTTTCTCCTGTAATAGTCGCAACAAAGTTAACATCAATTAAATATTTATTTGCAACTTCTAAAAGTGCAATTTTTGGCCAATCAGAAAACCAATCTATCGTAGTGCAATTGACTAATGCAGGATATTGCCGTAATCTATTCCTGAAACTATCTCCCACAGGACTCATACATAAAATTATATGCATGTTTTTTCGGACACGTTCAATTAAAAATGCGTAAATAGATTCAGTTGTTGGGATAATACCAGCTTTTTTAACTGCATCAGTCAGTTTTGATTTTATCTATTCAAACAAATTACATTAATTAATTTAAATTAAATAATTATTAATTATTACATCTTCAATTTCATCAGGTTTATATAAATTAGAAACTTCTCCACTGCTCAACATATTATTAATAATTTCTAAGAAACTCTCTTCAGATATTTGAGTATCATTAAATAAAAATGAAGTTTCTTTACTTTCAACTCCAGTGAAAAAATACAATTGCTTTAAATCTTCTCGAAATTCAGCGACTTTATAATTTTTCTTAACTTCAACTTGGAATGTATTATATTCACACATGTATGCAGCAATTCTAGATAATGATTGTCGGCCGCTGCCACCAATTCCGACAAGCAACATGTTACCTCTTGGTTGGGACACAACACGGACTATTTTACAAATATGGACAATTGCATCGACGAAAAGAATTAAATCAATTCGTATTACACCTGGTGATGCGTTGTATTCCTCCATTTGGACTTCTAAGAATTTACGCAATGCTTTAACATCCACTAAGTCTTCGTATTGACTATATGCGTTTATGAAATGACCGAAAATGGGAATTTCTTTGTTTGGACAAATTGAGTGCAAAGTTTGTTCAAAGAATTGTCCTAATTGTGCTGCTATTGCTTCCACAAACCAGTCTCTATCTCTGAAAATGGAAAATTAACAAATTATTACAAGATTATTGGGAATATAATCTAAAAAATCATAAATATTTACATACTTATCGTCAATGAGACGATCATAAAACACCCGAAAGCATTCATGAATCCAAAGTCGTAGAATAGCTTGTTTACTATCTTGTAGCTCCTTACTACTTCGTAACAACCCTTGGAAAACCTTCGAAATATCCCTTAAATTAAAGAGATAATGAATTTTAGCTGGAGTCGGTAACATTTTTAAAGAAACTTTAACGTATAAATCAATTGTTGCTTCAGTTAATTTGGATCCTGTAATTGGAATTATTGAAATTTTTGGGAAATTTGTGTTTTATGATGGTTTGTACCAGTTCTTTTGGCTTCATCGTCGAATGCAGCCATGTGTTGATGAAGCATTGTGTCGAAAATACGTGTAATTTGTGCTTCTTCTGGGAATGTCATATTAATTACATTAAAACAACTTAAGAATCTGTCGGAAAGGACTGTTCGTCCACCTCCCGGTGGACCCATTGCTGCTAATAAGAACATATCCTAAAAATTACACCAAAATCGTTTAAGTTGTTGGTATATTAAATTATTTTTATAACATACTTTAACATAAATACGAATTTGTTTTTGGCGATCATACCAAAAGCCATAATCAATCCATTGANGATGTTTTTCCTGTACCAACAGGTCCAGTTAACAACACTGGATGCCCAGCATCCAAAAGTGCTCCAACAATGCATTCATAACGAACTGTATCTATTGTTGGTACTGTTATCTTATAAAATGGCCAACTAAAATTTATTTCAATTAATGAAATATTAAAATAATTTATTACTACTTAATAATTTACGATGGGTCATATTGCCAACCCTTCTGTAGTTTATCTTCCCATGAAATAAACGACCTATTTCGTACGTCGATAAAATATTCATATATTGTATCCTTTAACGGGAATACACCTTCTTTTTCACGTATAAACACGTCCAGTTTTTTTCGACCAGTTTCATCTACTGTTGCACAAACCGACCAAATTATACTAAAATTTAAAACTTTAAAAAACTGCTCATATTAATAGGAAATAAGGAATACCAGAAAAGGAACCACATTTTTCCCATAGTTTCAAAAACATCAGGATCATTTGGATCCATTCCATTATCTTTAGTCGCAAAATATTCTAATAATTTACATAAAGATATTACTAAGTTTAATTCGCAACAAGCCACAGGTTCATTACAAAAAATACGTTTATATTCAAGAATCGAACCTAAATATCGATCGAAATATTCGTTCATCTGAAAAATATGCATTGTTTAATAATCAAAAGTGTTTTAAAGTTAAATAATGTACTAAGTTTTGGAATTCTGGTCGTTTTTGTCGATCAATCCATGATTTAACAAATGGTCTCCAGCCTAAATCAGTGTAATCCATATAAACAATACCACATCGACTAACAGTTGCCGGCGAAGCTACCCCTAAGTCTCCAACTTCAAATAACAATGAAACTTGTTCAGGCATTGTAATTCTTTCACTGTTTATCAATGTTAATACTTTATTATCATCCATTACGCTGTTCATATTTTCTATCCAAACTGCGTCAACTGGTCCGTCGAATAAAATCCATTTTTGGTCGGGTGTTTCCTCTAAACATCAATTAATAATTAAAATAATGATTAATATAATTCAAATATAATATACCAGCGCATGTTTTTCTCATAATTGCAGATAAAACTCCATCCAACCATTCATTTGTGCTTAAATTATATTCCCCGTATAATTCTCCTAAAGATAACGATTTTGGGTTAAGAGGATATTCCAAGACATTTTGAAAACCTTCCTTATTCTCTTTCTTTAATCTTCCCATAGCACCTTTTAGTATTTTCCATGTAATCGTTTTAGCGGTACATGTTTTACCAAGAATCATAACAGAATGTCTTGAATTTTTCGTTTCGTACAATTGGATGACTTTAACAATTTGGGCTTTGACCCGTTGTAATCCTAAAGCTTTCATTTCCTCTTCAATAGCAGTGTTAAAATCTTCGTAATCAATCGTCGGGATTTGTACACCAGGAAAAATATCAGACATAATGCCGTTAAACAGTGGAGTATCATCTGCTGTAAGTTTCGCAATGTTCATATCACGCATAGCCAAATACATAATTTCCTCTTCTGGGACACTTGGATAAGCTCGCCGTTTTCGACCTCCGTAACGCAAAAGCGCAACCATTGATCGTAACCCAAAGTCATAATGATCTTGTTTACTTAATTGTTGCATTGATAATTGATACAAAGTATATACCTTCTTCGCTAATGTCTTTGTTAATTGGAAACCATCGCTGAATAAAATATTCTCTGCGATAATAACGCTATCAGGAACAATCATCGAAATTGGTCGAAACATGCTCTTCAAATTATCAGGTAATTCAGTACGACCCGCGTAACCCGGATTCATGGTAATAAAAATACCACAAGTATGAACTAATGAAATTTCAAGTCCATCGAAGAAAAAACGTTTCAAATTTTGGGAAATTGCTTGTAAGACCGAAAGAATTTGTTGCGCAACAACAGATAATACTTCAATATTAATTCGATTGAACTCGTCAAAACAACCCCAAGCACCTGTTTGCGCTAGACCCGAAAACATTTTCCCCATACTTTTGTAATCTAGACCTTCGGAGCAGTTATTTACTATGACCCACATTCCGATGGCTTTACCTAGATCTTTAACTGTTTCTGTTTTACCGGTTCCGGCAGGTCCTTTCGGACTTCCTCCGCGGTTTAAGTGAAGTGCCGTTGTTAGGGTAATGTAACATCTATAATTTAGAATTAATGAGAGTAGCATAACTTCGAGTAAGAGACTTATTGAAGGGATACCTATCAGTTAAAGGGGTAATAACCAAACGTCCAGAATTACCAATATATTCATAACCATAACGGAAGGAGGTATTCGTTTGCTTAATAAGACAATCATCTAACTCCCTATCCCAGTAAAACCGTAATTGGGAGAACCATTCAAATGCACCAATGTCCATACAACCTAATAGTTTTTATTATTAAAATACAAAAATTTTAAAGTAATTTTAATAAAAAATACAAACTTGATTTATACATCTTATCAATAACATCTTTTGCATGAATTTCAATAATACTTAAAGCGTTCACTTTCAATCGTTGTATTTTCTGTAAATCCCGTCGCGACATCTCAGACAACATCGCTAGCACTTGTTTTTGTCTTTTCCTTAATTTCTTCATCGGAGATCTAGATTCAACGATTTTACATTGCATTAAAGTTCTTGTACAATCAGTTGTCCATTGAATCTAATAAATGCAATCAAATTAATAATTATAATTTGTATTAATAATAAAACTTACTAAACTAGAAGTGTTACATAATTGTCCAAACCATTCAAGTAACCATTTATCTCTTGTTTTTAAATTCTTCCGAAGTGCTTGTCGACAGGGTTTTAACAAAAGACGAAGAGTAATTCTCATTGTTCTTTCAATTTGTAGTAACCATGATTCTGCTGGACCTTCAATTAAAGAACCTATATTGAAATCTATGTATTCACCATCTTCTGAAAACATTCCTAGCGCTTCGGGTTTATTATGTAAAATATTCTACAAAATATTTATTATTATTCCATTGTTGAATTTATCAAAATATTAATGAAATTACTTTTCCTAGTTTAACTTTATTAATATTATCAAACAATTTCTTCAAATGCGGCTGAACTGCTTCTGGTTTTTTGGCATTTCCAAGTATTTCTAACATATCGTCGTTTGAAATAAAATAAAATCTTGGGAAAATGTGTCGTTTGGTTTCCAAATATCTTTCCAATTCGCGCTGGATTATCTCTAATCGATCGTTCATTTTATTTAATTCAACATATAAGTACGGAGGTGGTTTAAAATGTGTTGCATCTAAAACACCTTTTGCTGAATACATGGATGATGTAATATATTTCCATTTTCCTGTAATATCATCGAAATTTGCACTTTCTTTTGGTAATTGTTTTCGGATATCTTCTCCGTAAAATATATTCTAAAAACGTATCACGAAACATCAATAAATGTATATAATATAATAATAATTGAATTACCTCCAAGTATAACCATTGCCGTTGTACAACAAGAGCGTTTTCTAAGGTTTCCATAATGTAAGATAAAGTTCTTTCCCAATAATCGACTTCTTTAGCAAAAGGTTCTACAAATCTGGTACTTTTCATTGTTGACAAAACAACCATATTTTCTTCTAACGTTGTAAATGCTTCGTCAACTGATTTAATCCTTTAAAAAATAATGTAATTAATATCGAAATATATAAATATAAACATGTTAATACTTGTAAATGCCATTTTCTTTGTATGGTATAATTTCAATTTGCATTGCAGCCCAAATATCGCTGATATTTTTAAGTCCAAGTTCAATTTGTAGTTCCATTGTTGCTGCGTTTGAGATTTCATTAATTTGATCTGCATAATCTTGCATTTTCATTTCAATAATTGATTCTAATATAAAATCGGGAGAATTCTCATCAAAATCAACGTTCATTATAACTTTAACTCGTTGCCAGTGACGTGGTCTTAATGCTGGATTCTTCAAATCTTGGATAAGAGGAAGAGTTCTTCGGAATGTGTCTACGCGTTTACGCGTGTGTTCGACGATTGTCCAACTGGAATTAATTTTTAGTTAGGAAGGAATTGTTTTAGTAGATTTAGGTTTATACTTTCGATCTTTTAATTCGCGAGCAAGTCGCGTTAATTTTCGGAATAGAGTTTGAGCTGTTTGCTCCATTTCTTCTGTTTCGATTTTCCAAAATTCGCCGTATCTGTACTTCTCCCATGCTTCATCCCATTGGTCTGTTAATTCCCAGACTAATTGCAACGCGGCTAAGTCCTACAAATATTAATTGCAATTAATAATAATTTGATTTTATTAATAATTAGTAACCTGTCATATATTATTTTCCTCGATTTGCTTATAAATAAATAATATTAATCATTATATACTACATTGATAATTATTATTATATTAAATGATACCTTTTCAAGTTTAGCTAATTCAGGTGAATCAGGTTGGCTAATATTAAATATACCAAGATCTTGCTTCAATTGTGCTTCAGTTTCACGTAATTTAGCAATTTCTTCCCTAATATTCGCTAAATTAGCTAACGCCTCTTTGGCGGACCATTCGGAAGAAAATGGACCATTCTGCATGAAAGTTTCTAAAAGATTTGTTGCGTTTTTTTTCAATTCACTTGCTTGTTCTAATAATTTCGCTTTGAAAGTATCCTAAAAGTATATTTAATAAATATAATTCGATTAATATTGAATAAAAAATTAAATACTTTAGTAAATGTAATCATTTTTTCAGCTGTACGTAATATTTCTAGATATTCCTCCCATCTGGCTGGAATTCCAATTCCTAATGTACGCAATTCGTTTGGTACTTCTACTTCGTATTTATCTAGAGTCAAAAATTGGTCGTTAATTGCTTCAAATTCTGAGCTTCGTACTGGAGCTTCTTCTGTAAGTCGTTCATATAATTCCATTGACTCTTGCATTTCTTGTAAATTTTGAGGAACATGTTGAATCCTGTTAAAAAAAACATACGTTGTATTTATTTTGTTTTAAGTATTATTATTATAGTTAAATACTTTTCACTGTTGACTTTAATATAGTCATAAACTTGTTCGACTTTCTTGATTGTAATAGATAATAATAATTGGCATAATTTTTGTTGCCATAAAATACAATGATCTGTGATTGATTGTTTCAGAGGTACAGCGTTTAATAAAATAAAATGAACAACGGTTACAGATTCCATTAATTGAACATTATTCGCAACTTCTGTGTATCTTCCGATGTTATCATCAAATGCAGCTGCATCTGGATGCTGTTTTTCGTACCGTGCAATAAAACGATCTTTATCAACTTCCCACATATCTTTATACGGATCCCAATTCTTCAAGTATGTATGCATTTGTGATACGTTATATAAAACCTCTGGAAATGTATTTAATTAGTATTTAAAATCAGTTTGAACTAGTCTTGACATGAATTACCATTATCAAGTCCTTTTTGCAATTCATCGCAGTCTTTATCTTCTTCGATAACAACATGGAAAGGGCTAGGTCTTATACCGTATACTTTAAACTTATCTGAAAGTCGTTTAAAGGGTTTAACAGCATCAATTAATAACGGCCTTATACTTGCGATTAATTTAGCGATATCATTAATCGACGGAGAAAAATCAATCTAGAATAATCAATTTAATAAATATCTCAATATAAAAGTATTGTATAGTTATTTTAAAAATACTCTATTATATTTTAAATCAGCTTGGACTTTCAGCAACGGGTTTGGACCAGTACTTGCATCACCATGTAACGCACATTTTGCGTTATCCAACGAATTTTTAATCGCAATGCGAATGGCTTGCTCTAAAAGTGCATCAAATTTGCGAATATAACGGTCCCATGCTTCAATCATCTTCAAATAAATATATATTTAATATAAAAATTAATTTTGAAATTGTAGTTTATCTTACATTATTAATTTGTGTTTCGAAACCTTCATAAACAACAATTAAATATTTTAAGATATCGATGTACATTTCGCCTAATTTATAAGATGCGTCTCTGACGCTATCTTCAACATATTTTTCCAGTTCGCTTAATTCAAATACATGACTTGTTGGGATATCCAGGAATAGGAAATTGCAGATTTTTTCGCATATTTTTACTATTTGTATGTTGCATTTTTTATAGTCGTCCAGGAATTCTTGCAACTAGAATATAGTTGAAAATTATATAACTAATGAATTAATTGCCCTCACATTTAAAAAAAGTAGAATATCTTAGAAAATTGTTTTAATTTGTTATTAGCTTATCGGCTTTATTTTGATGAGAAGGTTCTAAGAATATAATATAGAAACTAACAGTTTTAAAAATATTCAGATCTAAGGTCTTTTATAAAACGGTTGTAATATTTTTGAAATTACTTCGAAAACCGAGAGTTTTATAGTTTTATTTCAAAAATGAAAAACTTACTTCTTGTGTAACAGCGCAACACTCATTAATATATTCATCAGAAACATCAGAATTCCAAGTAAGGGAATGAATTCCAGGGACAATTTTCTTATCAACAATACTAATCAAATGTTTAAATAAAACACGCTCTTCATCAGATAAAGCTGCAATAATTTTATTATAATCCATAACAACCGTTAAAACCTTCTGATAAATTAATTTATAATCATCGTATTTTATATAAATTTGTTTGATGAAAAATGGAACTTCGATTTCTAAAAGTTCCCAGTATTTTGCTTCAAGACACATTGGTAATAATTTTCTATTGTAAATTAATAAATTAATATTTGTAATTAGGATTCATTTTGGAAATTAATACCTATGAATATTGCATTCTAGAAGACCAGGTCGACTTGTACTTCGATTGATTAAAGGTCTATTTAAATAGTCTGAAAAGTTTTCGTCTAGGCTTTCAACCCATTTCGCGTGCGTATTTTTAATAAATTCATTTATTGCTTTAACTTGTTTTTCATATTGTGAATAAACATCGTCTTTTAAGTGACAATATGGTATATAAACAGCATCATCTAATGCCTTAAACAATTAAACAATTAAAAACAAAACAAATGAATATAATAAACGCCAATAGTCACTTGTTTTAAATTCTGCAAACGATTTTTCTTTAAATGCGCCAACCAAGCTCTTCCGGCATTATAAGGTAACATAGAATAACATTCATTTCTTTCATTCGTCATTTCTGTTTTAACATTTTGAATTTCATCTGCAAATAATTTATAAATCTACAAATATAAACGAATTAATTAATGTAATCGAAGAGGAAACATCTGAATAGGTACAAATCGAATTTTTTTATTAAACAGCGGCTCCAACGATTCCCGTTTCGTGTAATTATACAAAGCACCAAGTGCTTCAATGCTTTCCTCAACATGTGCAACATGATCAAACACGTTATCAGTAACATTTGTTATAATAACTTCAATATTTTTAATAGCTGTACGGAATTTAACAATTGCAGTCAACCAAAATTGGTCTTGAATATCCAAAATTTGGTCTTTTATCTAAATAATAAAATATTTTACATAAAATATTTATGAATAATTATGAGTTATTACTTTTTCGATTTCATCTAACGCTTCGAAAAATTGCCTTTCTGCTTTATCGCACATTATTTCATACATTCGTCCTTTTGATGTACCAAACATTGGTTTAGGTATTTGTTCGGTTTCATCAACACGTCCAAACGTGATCATACATTCGCAGACTTCAATCATATCGTAACAACGTTGTACAAATGAATCTAAATGATTGAATATTTGAGGGTTGTTTAAACGCCAGGGGTTTTTGGAGTTGTTTTCGGAATGTGCTTCAGCCATCTAATAAATATTATATTTATATACATTATTTAAATCATTAATTAATTATATTGCGTTATAATTACCAAAAAATAAATATATTTATAATTAATACAGCATTCAATGCAATTCTCAAGCATTTGAATACCTTTCCTAGTTTTCCCTTCAAAAATTTCACTCAAATTAATATAACCAGTGCAATAATGAATTATTTCATTAGTTAACTGTCTACAAATCGTTGTAATTTTATCTTTCGTATTATAATACGGACTATTATTCCAAATAACGCGAATTAAATTCAAAATATGTGGAATTTTATCTGGTAATTCATTTGGAAACGTTGACTCGCGTAAATCTTTACATGGATCAATTAAAATTTGAAGATGTTCAATATTTGATTTTGCTTCAATCATATTTTGATCAATTTCATCGACAAATTTTAAAAATTGTGTTATATAACTTGAATGACTCGCTTTTAAAATTTCGCAAATTCGTTTTAAATTTTTGTTTTGTAGTTGATAATCTAAGCCGGATAAATTTTCATCTGAAATATATGTTTTTTTTTTTTTTTAGAAAAATGATTGATTTAATTTTGTAATTGTTACATCGATAAATCCAGAATTCGTATTCATCGACAGGGCGTAATAATTCGTTTGGTGCTAATTGTTTTTGATCTCCTAGACACATTTTTATTTGTTTAGTCCAGTGGACAACTACTCCTTCTAATCGTTTGACTAAATCTTTATCTTTTGCTGCTTCGTCGAGAGATAAGTTAACACCTTCGTTTGGGATATATATTACTGTTAATCCCAATATTTTATAATGTAAATCTGTTAGTTTTGCTAGAAAGTTATGTAGATGTGTACAAAAATCACTTCTTACACCTGTTTTATTAATTAAGGAATCATATTTATGCAATTAAAGATTTTATTTAAAAGATAATTAAGGATACTTTCAGATAATGTAGTTATATTGAAAAATATTGGCGCATATATATTTTCAACAACTTTTAACACAGATCCTTCTATATTGTCATCAACAGTTCCAAAATTAATATTATCATGAAAATTATCTGGTGTAAATATTTCAAAAGGTTTTCGAATAAAATACATTAAATCATTAACACGAGTTGATGGAAAACCAAGAATGCATTTAAGACTTTCGTTATGTAAAAAAATACTTAAAGCATTTTGAGATGTATCCATAAAAAAATCTTTTATTACATCTTCGCAGTCATCTGTCCAATCTGTATCTCTTAGATCGTAGATGGTAGTCATTCGTTTTACGTAACCAATTAATTTTTTAAGGTCTTCTGGTGTTAAATCCGGAACCGGGGGACCTACATCTACCTCTTCCTCTTGCGCGGCAGATGCATGTTTTGCTATTAAAATAATTTCATAATTCATAAATAAATTAATTCAATTGATTGATTGATTGATGTACCTAATTTTTTAAACTCAGCTTGTGAATCTAACGAATCAACAACCGACTCATTATCTTCAGTTTCAGGTTTTGTTGGAACTGGTTGTTGCGCTTTTGCTTCATCAGGATCCATTTTTTTCACGCCGACATATTTTATGTACACGTCGTTTAGTTTGATTTGTTTGTTTACTTATTGATTAAACATTGTTTCTAGGGTAATATACAAGCAAAATGTTTATATAGTATTTATTTTTAATGATTTATTTATTTATATATTTATGTATACATGGCTACTTGTGGAGTTATACGTTTTTCATCGCGTGGAAGAGAAAAATTACTTGCAGCATTTAATATTTTGAGCATTATTTTAGCTACTTTAAGTTTAATTTTATTATTTAATAGTATTTATGTCACTTTTGATGTATCATCTAAATTACATTCAGAAAAAGCTGTTATACGATTAATTTTTACAATGATTGGAATGTTATCAATGCAATTAACATTTTTTTATATTGCTGGAATCTTCGTTTGCAATAAATGTCATAAAGAAGCTTATAAGTACAACAATTAATATAAGTAATTAAATAATTTTTAATATATCTGTTTATTTATTAAAGAAAAAATTCAAGATACATATTAAAAATTTGGAATATCTCTGGTTACAGTTCAATTATAAATATTCTAATTATTGGTGCAATGTCTGCTGGAGTTTCGAATCATATTGTTCGATCAATGCATCATAGTATGATCCGCGGTATGGAGCGTTATTTAAGCGATATTAGTTGGAAAAAAATTATTGATTCGCTCCAATATAAATTGAAATGTTGTGGATCGAATAAATATACTGATTGGCATGAATTATCATGGATATCTACTTATCAAATTATAATTAATGATAGCGAAATTATTGATAAAACGTAAATGTGTTTATATTATAATATATAGCTTTTATTTTGGCTATCTCTTTGTCAGACTGCAATTAATATTAGATTCAAAAATATTCTACAATGCTTAAAAATAAACCTTGGCTCATAGTTTTAGTTTCAAGGACTTAACTTTCAATATCAGTTTTATATCTTAAGGTTTTACATTTTTCTAATTTATTTATCAAATTCTTAAACCTGTTTTTTCAAGTTTATAGAAAGTAAAAAAACGCTTAAATTTTACTTATTATAGAATATGTTTTATTATAATTATTAATATATATTAGACATTAAATATTTAATTAATATAAACATAAACAGTTGCAAACTAAATGGAGACCGTGTTCACTTCAAAGGCGTTCCCTGGAGTTGTTGTAAACTTGATTATCCTAAACAATGTCTTCATGATCCTATTCAACAAAATGAATATATAGACTTATGGGACGAATTATCCACTGAAACTATCTATGAAACTGGTTGTGTTGAAAAATTGCGACAACCTATTGAATATAGCTTTCTTATTTTTATACTTGTTACATACACAATGTTCATCCTACAGGTATATAAATATTCCAGTTTGTACTTGTTTTTTTTTTTATGTAGCATTTTTATTTTAGTTGCTTTTAACTATAATTAGCAGATATTTATATACATCGTTTAAGAATTCAATTATATTAGGAGATCCTTTTGGTGATGCTCCTGGTTGGATTTTAGGAGGAGATGTTTTTAGAGAAATGGTTATTTTAGTATATATCATCTATTGCCTGACTTTTTTAAATATTCAATTAATTGTTTAGAGTATTTTTTCTACGTATGATTCTACATTTTCATCAAAACATCGTACAGACGAAGACAGCGATGAAAGTACATCTGAAGAATCTGAAAAATCAACTACTGAGATTGGAGATGAAGAATCATATGAAAATGTATCTGAAAAAGTAAGATATGATTCTATTTATGAAGAAATAGATACTATTGAAAAACAAGAATCAACTGAAATTATTGAGAGACAACAGAAATCGCTAATAAGTATTTCTAAAAAACCAGGCTGTTTAGAAAGAGGATCATGTTTAAGAAGATTTTTCGATAAAAGAAAAAAATCCTCGATTTTTAGTAAACGAACTGAAGATGAATTAGAAAAATTGAATTCTGGAGGACGTAGAATGAAAATTGTACATAAACCTGATGATATTCCTGAAATGCGGAGAAATTCTTCAGATATTTTTTATAAAAAGCAAACAGTATCTAAAAAGATAATTTATGATAGTACTTCTTCAGTACCGAGTATACATAAAGATGAATCAATAACATCAATTACAGATAGGAAACATAGAACACCTGAATATGATATAAGCGAACAAATCTTTAAGAAAGATACAACAGGTAATGACACATCGTCAAAAATAAAACCAACAACACCTGAAACTGAGGGTAGTAGACGAAAATATAAAAGTACGACTAGTAAAGAAACTACTTTAAATAGAAAACATGCAAGTCCCGAATCTGAGGATAGTAGACCAAAATATCAAACGATTAGTAAAGAAACTACTTTAAATAGAAAATATGCAAGTCCCGAATCTGAGGATAGTAGACCAAAATATCAAACGATTAGTAAAGAAACTACTTTAAATAGAAAACATGCAAGTCCCGAATCTGAGGATAGTAGACCAAAATATAGAACTACGACTAGTAAAGAAACTACTTCAAATAGAAAACGTACTACTCCTGAATCTGAGGGTAGTAGACGAAAATATAAAACGATTAGTAAAGAAACTACTTCAAACAGAAAACGTACTACTCCCGAATCTGCTACTAGTAAGCAACGATACAGAAAAAGATCGCCTAGTAAAGATGTTTCTTCAAACAAAAAACGAAGAACTCCAGAATCAGATATTAGCAAACGAAGATATAAAAAAAATACAATGAGTAAAGAAACTCATTTAGATAGAAACCAAAAAACTGGAAGAGAAACACCTGAACGAAAAACCCAATTTGAACAAACTCCATCCGATAAAAAACAAAAACCTAAACCTAGTACAATACCTGTACCTAAACCTAGAAAAAATGTGAATATATCTGAAAAATCTAGCGGGAAATCAACAAAACCTTCTAAAAAACAAGGTAATATTTCAAAAACCTCAAATAAAAAGTCACCCAGGAAGAAATAAAATAAACAAAGCAATGGTAAATAAAATAAAAAACAAATATATTTAATTTAAAAATGTATATTAATAAAACATCTGCACAAACAGTTTACAGAGTATATTTGTTGCTTATAAAAAATGAAGTGATTTAAATTAAAAGTAAAATAACAGCATAATATAACCTTGTAAGGGTAAATAATATTATCTTCATAATACTAGTGTTACTATATATATATGACAGCCTAATATTTTTACACAATTTGTTTTATTTATAATTTCAGCACAATCAGATACAGAACAAATAACTACCTTATTTATTTACTTATTATGGGGAAGGTAATCAATAAACATCAATACATTTTATTAATATTGATATTATTGATTAGCGCATATACTCATTTCGAAATTGAATAATTAATTTGTCACTGTAACATTACAGATAAACAAAATAAATGCTGTATTTCATTCTTTTTTGGATAATTATAAAATTTCTGAAATTAAAATATTCCTAAAATACCGTGTACATTTGGTACTTGAACAAAATAACAAACATTCTTGAACAAAAGTACGTAAAATTTCCCAAAAAAAAACGCATTAAAAAACATTATTACAGTGATTAATTGTTACTATATATTTAGGTTTGATGTTTTTATTTTATGAACTTTTGTTATTAGTGATTCATCTGCTCCCACTTCTATGTATATGTTCAACCTAAAGCTGAAACAAAAATAAATTCCAAAAGGTTTCATTCTAAACAGAAATTTTAATGTGTTACAATAATCAATCCATGGGTGTGCCTTTAAATATAATATTTACTGTAACAACTAATAATACATAATTTCATTTTTATTTTCTATTAAGTTATTGTTGCGCATTAGCAGACCTCTAGATGTATTAATAGGATATTACAGCTGTCAGAGCTGAGATTTGCACCCTGTAATTAGAAATAAATAATATTTTAACTTACTTTAACCGCCAACTTATAAACAAGGAAACAATAAATGATAAAGAGAAATTAATTTTCCTGCACACCCATGGGTAAGATTTCGTTTAATATAAAAATCAACTTACCTGCAATACCAGCAATAGCTTCTGACGCGAAATATTTAACATCTACATCTGGATCGATATTCAACTTATCCAATACAGGTTTGACTTGTGGTTGGATCACAGCTTGATCCAATTGTGGTCCAATTTTTTGCAGTGATTTGGCAACGTTAAATCTCACGTTTGGAACATTATCGTTGGCCATACTCAACACCGTTGGCAATAAAAGTCTTGTAGTTATATCTGGTCCGCACGCTTCAGCTAAGACATTTATACAAAATAGACAGGTCATGCGATGTAAGTAGTTTTGATCACGAGACATAGCTAATACTTTCGGGATTACAGTATTCTCTGCCCATTCCGCTCCGAATTGATCTACTAATTTTTTTAGATTTAAAGTCGCAGCCTCTCTAATTGCAAATACATGGTCTACTAGCCAAGTCATACATAATGCATTTAATTTTTCATCGAAGAATTCCTGACCTAATTGGCCTGCCAATAAAGGCATATATTCTATAATTGCATATCTGTAACAAAATATATTCCGATTTGAAATGAAACACTTCAAACATTTCGAAATTTAATAAACTTACCGAACTCGCCATTTAGAATCTTCAGCTAGTTCAACAATAGCTGGTAACAAAGACTGCGATAATTGTTGAATTCCAATAACTTCATTAACACAATCCAAATTTGAAATAATATTTAAACGGACTTCTGGACATTCATCTTTAAGTTGTAACAAAAATAACGGCAACAAATGTTCAATTGTGTTATGTCTGCCTAATATTGGACTAAGCCCCATTATAACTGACGCTAATGCTGATTTAACATGTTGATTCAAATCTCCAACCAATTCCTATCCAATATAAAGCACTTGTAGTAACACGTTAAGTTAGATAAATAATGTAATTTACCTTAACATAGGGCAGTATAGAAGTCATGATAATATTTTCTTGGTGTTGTTTATCCAAAGCTTGACAAAAATCTTTAACTTTATTAGCAGCAGCAGCTCGTACTTCTGCTTCTGTATCTTTAAGTAGGTTTTGGAAAGCAGGGACTAAGTCTGTGCGTGTTATTTCTGGTCCAACCGCGCGTTGTAATTCCGTAAACTTATCAGCAACCATGTAACGGACTCTCCAGGATGTGTCACCTTCAATTTAACGAAAAAGTAAACGCCAAACGGCGAATTGTTGCATAAATTCTCTCAATTTTTATTTAAATTTATTTAGCAAATATTTAAAAATAGTACAAATAATTAACAAGTTTTTCAACTAACCTGCACATTGACGCAAAGTTGGCATAACGAGCTGTTCAACATCTTCTTGTTGTAATAGAGTTGCGATACTGACGCATGCCTCGACCGCCAACAACCGCACGGAATCCTGTAAATTAAAAAGAATTTGATTATCTTAAAATTTTTATTTGATTTGTTGTTTCGAACAAAGTTAACACGAAAACATCTATAAATCATATGCATTAAATTAAAAAAATAATATTAATTTTTAATTTTTCATACTTCTACAAAGCATTTTAATTGTGTAATTGAAGCATTTGTGCAAAAATAAAGCAATGCTATATTCAAAAAGATAAAATTAAATCACTATAGTGTGTTAAACTATAAAACTAAACTAAATAAATGTGATTAGTTATTGTGAAGCTTAAGAAAAATAAAAAATTAAACCGAAATGAAATGAAAGTTTGTAACGTACGGAACTTGCCTGTTCATCTTGGGCTAAATTTACAAACATCGGAATCAAATCGGTTTTTAAATATTCCACTTCGACAACTTTTGCAAGTTCGCCAAGTTTAGAGGCTGCAGCACGGCGCACCATTGGAGTATCATCTTGACATAACGAACGAAAATTTACACGAAGATCAGCTTTTACAGCAGCTGATACACGAGGATAACATACCTACAATAATTACAAACATAAATAAAATGTTATAATGAATTTTATTAAAATAACATACAGCAAATAATCCACAAGCTGAAGTCCGTGATGTGAACCAATCGCCAGCAGCTAACCGTAAAACAAGAGGCACAAAATGAGCCTCCAAATCAGCTGGACTATGTTGTTGAGCAACATTTCGTAAAGATTCAACTGCTTTATCGCGGACAACAGTTTCTTCAACTGTTGCTAAGCTTTCTAGAGGAGGTAACAGACAATATGCATGTTCTGGACCTCCAACTAAAGTTGTGAAATTGCCCAGTTGTTCGGCTAATGCTAACAGCACTTCATCTTCATCGTAAATTGTTTCTGTAAGAAATGGAATTAACTCCGATCTTGTACGCTCCACACCCAATGCCAATGCGATTGTTGATAATTTTTTGATAGAATTTAATCGTAACTGAAAATTAAATTATACGTCATTAATAATTATCATTAGTTAGATATTGTACAGATGAATCATGTTTATTAGATGAAATAAGATAATTTCTAATGATTTATTGTAATTAAATTATTTCTCACACAATACACGGGTTTTATGAAAATTATATTATACCTGTACATCTTCGTTTTTCAATTCATCTATAAGTACAGCTATAGGATATAAGGAGTCATCTCCTGCAGAATCGCTGGCTGCCATTGTAGAGCCGATACCTGTCGTAGCTGTTACCGTCGTTTTTACAGTATTTTACAACCAACAAAAAAGATTAAAATGTATATTATGTGATACTTTATGAACAAAATATCCTATTTATTCACAATCTTATCAATAAATATGATAAACTCGATACAAAATATTCAATATACCGTCACTTGTAAACGATTTCTTGGTACGTCATTATTTGGAAAGACGGTTGTCAGATGGCAGTAGTTAATTGTATTTTCTTAATGTACAGCCAGTGTTACCAAATAAGTAAAATTAATTGTCTATCTTCATTTGAAAATAATTTATTCCAGAAATGCTAAGCCTACTATGATTTTTCGTATCAAAATTTCTATTTATTTTATCGTTGGAAAGATATTTTTACAATGCGTTTATTAGTATTATATTTGTATTAAATTGATGCTAAACATTATTGCGTTGAAATTCTGATATAATTTTCTAAAAAAAATAAACCATAGCGTAATCTAACACAGCTTGTTGGCATATTATTTATACATTCTCTAATGAAAGTTATTCGAAACATTGACAAACATATTTTAGTTTAAACAACGAAAAATCAAGCTTAATTGTTGAGTTTTGTATGTAAATATAATTTAGAGTTAATATTTATATTTAAAACTACGTAAAAAGTAATAGTTTTATTATAGTAGACCTATCTTCAGATTATTTCAGAAAATCGATTATTGTAGATAAATAAGTAATACCATAGGTGGTGTGATGGATTCTAAAATAACTTTTAAAATGGAAATCTTGTAGACAGCAGTAATTTTTGTTGCGAAAAATATATATCTGTAAATTTTATTTTGCTGTAATAGAATGCTTCATTAGTGGATGTTTGTGATGTTTTATTATTTGCTAAGAAGTGCTTCTCCGTGTATTTTATTCCGTAAAAGTGATAAAAGTCTGTTTTGTAGTTTAAGATAATATCAAAATACCTATCTGACGGAAGGCATCTAGCAGAGTCGGTAAGTTATGTTGACATTTCACAAAATTATTTATATTTTTTAATATCAAATTAAAATGCATATGTTTTAAATAATTGTAAATTTCATCTTTGATTTAAAACCGGCTTTAAATTTATTACATTATATTAATTTAAATGATTTAAATATGGAACAATATTGAATTAAAAACAAAACATTGTTGTCATTATGATTAGTGTTCGGAATATTGTAAATCAAAGTATTTATCGTTTGAGTAAATTATGCTTAATAAATTATCGTTTTTACGGTTTTACTGGTGGAAATAAATTGTATACAAATATTTCTTTAGGCCATGACAGACACCGACGTTTCTCCACCAAGTTTTCGTGCAAGCGAAGGTGACTGGACATGCAATGATTGTGGTAATATTAACTTTGCTCGTCGCACCTCTTGCAATCGATGTAACAAAGAAAAAGGTCAATCATCAAAAAAGAAGAAATTAGGTCATGAAATAGGTAAAGCAGCTGCAGAAAAAAGCCGCGGGTTATTTAGTGCCGACGACTGGCAGTGCAACAAATGCGGTAATGTAAACTGGGCAAGGCGGCAACAATGCAACGTATGTAATGCCCCGAAATTCGGTGAAGTTGAAGAACGTACTGGTTTCGGGGGTGGCTATAACGATCGCGGTGTTGTTGAGTACAAGGAGAGAAATGAGTCTGATGATGAATACGATGAATTTGGACGAAGAAAGAAGAAAAACAAACGAAACGGAGGCGCAGGATCTGACGACGGTGAATCTAATCGGAAGGAAGAACCTATTCCACAAAGTACTAAACCTCGTTACGAAGACGAGGAGGAGGAAGACGACGAAGATGACGATGATGACGATGAAGATTTATCTAAATATGATTTAACAGATGTTGTTGAAGATTCCGCCGCTAATAAATCTCTCACAAGACGACGTTCTCGATCAAAGAGTCGATCAAGATCTCGTTCTCGATCTCCAATAACAAAAAAACATTAGAAATAATAAAGGAATAATTATATAAATTTTTAAGAATTCATAATTAAACGATACTAATTACATGAAAAATTCCATTAAACTTTTTAAAAACAAAACAAGATGACTTTTATTTTAAGTACTATCAAAATGTAAATTAAAATAACACGTTGGCATTACATTATATTGGCTTGCGGTAATAATTTCTGGAATTTTTCATTAAAATTAACGTTATTTCACTTTATTTAAAACTGTAACATATGATGCAAATAATTCGATTAATAAAATTTCGTTAATTTTAAAGAGAAACTTTAGGAATACATTTGATTAATATTGAAACAGAATTATGCGGATAGGAACTAGAATGATTTTATAGGTATTTAACTTGTAATTTGTAATAAAAATAAATATGTCAGCTATTGATAGTAAAAAAAATAGTTCCTTTACTAGTAAATTTGTTCGTAAACTAGAATTATTGTACATGTATTTTCTGATTTTTCTTGTATGCTATAATTCATACTTTTATACCGTCGATGATAGTAGCTAAGATTTCAATTTTAATATAACATTATGGAAGTTTAATTAATAAATTACGAATATTTTAATTTCGACGTATAATTATTCTATTATTTTTAGTCAAAATTACGCTTAATACTTTTTATTTATTCTCATTTTTCAGACTTTTTCCATAATGTTCTGATAAATAATTCTTAAAATTTTATTTAAATAATTACATGCATGTTTTTATTCACAGATAATTATCTTTAATAATTACGCCAGAACATTTGTCAATGTTATAATTTATTTCTGTGTTCTGTAAAAATTTCGTATTATAATTTTTTATTTGTACAAATAAATCGGTCGAATAGGATTTCGAAATAATATAAATATGTAAAAATAAGTTGAATGATGATATTTATTTAAATTTTAAATAATTTGCGAAGAATTTTAACAATATAATATTGTATTGTGCGATTTACGTTTTTTTTTTTTAGTGAGTACTATGAAATTTTTATTACATTCGGCATAAATAAAATTTGTGTGATTGGTATATGATGATTAGTTTCATAATATGCTTCTATGTAAGTGGTATTGATAGATGTTCTTTGTTATAAAAATGTATCAGCTGTGTGCAAATAAATTTTGTTCTGGCTTGAGCGAATGTCGTTTTGATTAATAATAATTATTATGATAAAAAGAAAAAAAATGATTCCTCCAATTAAAAAAAAAAGTACGTTTTTTACAAAAATAATCGAAAAATAAAAAATATTTTTGGAATTAAATTTTACTGAATGAGATGGTTTTTATCTATCAATGCTTCTATTTTGTGATCATAGAATAAGGCAATAAACTCAAGTCAATTATTAATTAATATTAAGATTTTATCGTAATTAAAGTGTAATTATTAATTTTATAAAAACCACCTGTGCACAAACAAGAATTATTAACAATTTTAAGTCACAATATTCTCACGACCAATAATTATTGTATATTTTAGAATTATTTAGAGGTAAAGCGTAACCATTCTAAAGATGTATAGCTATCATCAGTTGTTAACAATCTGATAATTAAATATACAATTAATATTATTGTTTTTCACACAGAATGTAATAACATTTTTGTACATATACACATAAACAACGATAAATAAATTGACATGGTATATTTCGTTTACTTTTCTTTAATTATTTATTCTTCGTTATCGAATTCTTGCTTTTGTAATTCACTGTATACTGGATTTTGATATTCTAATTGATTTTTCGTTTTTGTAGAATCCTCAACATTTATCTAAAAAACATCAAAATTAAAAAATACGCGCGATTCCCTTTCTACCAAGCTATTGACCTTGCCTGAAACATCGCGCGAAGCGCGCATGTCTCAGGTAATATTAATTGCCATTTTTTATTTATTAATTATAAAAGTAATTACCAAATTTTCATCGGTTGATGGTCCAGGTTCCCCATACATTGGATTATCAAAAGCTTTATCTAAATTAAACAGTGAACTAGCCACAGATCTATTTCGAAATTCTAATCCACCATCGGCATCTCCGGTATTTTCAAACCGGACAAAAATGAATGGACGAAAATTCCTGAAATTTGGCATACTGAAAGGTAAGGTGAATTTTTTTTCATGATCTGCACCGTATATATAATAAATGACTATTAATGTTATTAAAACCATTAATAATGTGCCTAGTATTACTGCTATTGTGGATTTTAATTGTTGGCCCGGCCAGTATTCCGGGCCTGAAATATTTAATTCAGAATTTACAAGATTATATTGTTTTAAATCTAAAAAAAATTATAAATTATTAGTGGAGTTTCATGTAATAGTTATTTTATGTATATATACTTGCTGCAAGCATATCTTGTATTACTTCAGCAGCGGATATACTATCTCCTTTATATTTATTATCTTTTTCGACGATAACTACTTGAATACGCGTGTCATCTTTTATTATTACCTTACTTACATAAATATCTAACGTAGTATAACCAGCTATATACAAATATTCTTCGATTTCTTTCTTAAATTTGTTGAAATCAAAATTATTTTTATCAAATTCAAGTATAAGATATGCTCCTAAAATTTAATTAACTCATATTTAAGTTAAATTAACAATAAAATAATATTTACCGCATATTTCGCAACAATGTCCAACCGGTTTAACAGGTTTACTACAATGAATAACATTACAAAGCGGTTGTAAATTCTTACAAACCGCTTTTGCAACCATTTTATTACCATGACATAAACAACCCGTTTTATCATTACATTGAATCTTTTTAATATTTATAATATCAGCTCTGTCTTGATAATCTAAATTACGAAATTCTCGCGCTCCTTCCTCAGATTGTAAATAAAGTTGTAAAGAATAATTTGTTATATTAAAGCCTTCTATTTCAAAGTTATTTACTGAAACTGGAACTTCTGGATATTGTATCCAGAAACTTGAATCTTTTGTGAATATTATATTGTCATATATACAGGGTACACGTTCTGCATGGGGTACAGCTAGGTTTTGGTTTTTGCGGTCTTTTATTTGCCAGTTTGATGATTTTAACCATGGCTCAATGTTCAATTTTTTGAAATGCATTTCTGGAAGTTAAATTGACTTTTTGAATTATTATTATTAGCTTTATATTTGATTAATAATATTTAGCAACAAAATGAGATATTTTAATTTAGAGATTTATATAATTTTAGATTCTTACTAATTCCAATAATTAATCGATTTTCGAACTGTTAAGAATCAATATTTTATAACTAAAGGACTTTAGATTCAGATTTAAGTAAAGACAGTTATAATTTATTATATCTAATTAAAAATGATTTTATAAAGACTGCACGTAGCAGACAAAAAAATTAAAACAACTAATAAAAATACGTACCCTTCAAATTACAATTTTCATAAATTTCGTTCTCATTAGTAAATTCAATTTTACTATTTAATTCCAAAATCAATTCCCCAGTATTAGGCAAATCAATAGATCGAATTTTAACTTCATTTGGTAAAAAAATATCAGCCCCTAAATCCTCCGGAAAAATAATATTACTTGATTCACATGGAAGTTTATGTTCCAACCAATTTTTTGGATTAATATAATTCGTATCTGGTATCCAAACTTTCGTTTGTGGTTGATATGTATTGCCTTAAATATATAAAATTTAATATTTAAATAAATATTTATAATAAAACATACGTACATTGTTGAAAAAATATTAAAAGAAAAACAAATATCAAATATTTTTCAGTCATTTTTATAAACTGAATGAGTTACGTGTTTAAAGTGAGTTTAGTTAGTAATTTAATATTTAAAAATAATGGGAGTTAAATATGTTAGACATAATAACTTTGCTTTGTTATCTGTAAATATATTTACCAAATGCTGTATGCGATCCAACTAGTGTAGGTTGTTATAAATCTATAAAATTTGTAAAAACAAACATTTTTGTATATTTTTTCGGTTTTTATAGGTATTTCTGACTTTGTAGATTGTTTAAAATCGTTTGTTTTTACAATGATACACGAAGATTAGTTTTATTTTATTTTTATCGTCTATTTCGGATGTTTAAAAGTATATTGAAATATTATTTGAAGCTAAGGTTAATAAATAGTTTAATAATTAAATTAACTCCCTTTTTAGGTTTGTCAATTTGTTTTTCTAGTATTTATTTTTGTGTCAGAAGCTCTAAAGCTCTTAAAAAACCCTTTTCAAATAACTAAACTGTTTAAGTTTATACAGATTTATGGTTATATATTTGGTAAAAAGGGTTTTCTGTAAAAAAATTCCTAGTTTCTGATACAAAACTAAGTGCTTGTAAGACTAAAAGGTCTCTTCAACACTACAAATAACGAATCTGAACAATATATTAATTTCAATATTAAGTTTTGATTCCGAAATGCCGAAGTACAAGGCTAAATGTTTGCAAATTATTAAAAAATCATAATTTAAATTATAAATAAAGAAGCTAATACATAAATTTAACATGAAATTTTTTATAATATATATTTTGAAAGCTTAAACTTCTATTTAAGTTCAGATATTGAAAAAGGAACAAAATAAGATTTTATTTATTTGGAGTGTATGAACCTCTTTGCATCTTTATTTGGCGGTCAAATTTAGCCCATATAAAATTCATATTCTCAATTTAAACTAAATCATATTTCCAATTTTGGACTGATTTGATTTATATAATTGTAGATGATCCAACCAGAATAAGTGGCACAGGATAAAAACCCCATATAAGCATTCAATAATCATTAGCACACATTTAAAAACATAGTAGACTTCTATTAGCGGTGACAAAATTGACGGATTACGTAGACGCGTCGTCATACGCCGTTTTAAGGCTGCCAAAATCTAAATTTATCCTTTGACGCCGTAATGGTAGGGGCAACATGCGGCGTCGCCATCTTTGACGCCGGTAAAAGTTTTCAGTAATACTTTGTGTTTCCCGTGGTGTGTTTTATTTACGTGTAGAACTTCCGCTACAATTCCAATACCGGTAATTATTCATATTTTTATTATTTCGTTATTTTTCTTTTGTTTTTACCGGTTTTATTTGGGAGTTTTGTGAGATCTTCAGGGTTATGTTCGTGAAAGTGATTTCTTGGTGTGTGATTTGAGTGCTTTTACATATTTGTGGATTATTTCATTTAGTTTTAATTTTACTTTTCAATATTTCGAGCTTTAAATATTTTTTTGACGCTTATTATATTTTGATAGTTAATATTTCCATGTTTTACCTAATATTATAAGTCTCTTACTTTTTCCTTAAATTTAATAATTAATTTATAATTTCATGATAAAGACTGCACGTAGCAGCTTAATCGTAATATAAAAATAAATATTTTAAAATGCAGTATTTTAAGATTCTGACTCTAATCTATAAATTATTTATTTAATTGCTAAAAGCGCTGAATTAAAATAAGAATATCTTAAAACTCGCCAAGAAATTTGTATGCAATAAAAAAGAAGAAAATAATAATTTAAGAATTGTTATAATTTGGCTGCCAAATGCAGTCTTTATCAAACAATCAATTATGTTAATTAGTAAGAAATATGTTTTTAAATTGCCAAGAAAACCAAACTTAAAAAACTGCTAATCATACAATTAAATAATTATTTTGGAAAGGAATAGATTTTAAACTTTAAAGTTTCAAAATTCCTAAAATATTAAAAAAAAATTGACTTTTTTGGCTGCTAAGTACAGCTTTAATCATACAATTAAAAATGTATTTCAAAAATAAAATCTTCAAAGTTTTAATCATCTATTTTAAGATTTAAACTTCCGAAGATATTAATAAAAACTCTTTTTGTAAATATTGATAACTACATTGATTTGGCTGCTAAATGCAGCCTTGTATATACAATTAAATGTATATTAAAAGGGGTGCAGGTTTCAAATGTTTATAAAAATTTAGTTTTTGATGTATATTTAGTAATTAGTGTTTAAATATTTTTATTTTGATAAGTAATTAAAATAAATACATAAATAATTCTAGAAATGAGGGTACGAAACATTGTATTAATTATAGTTTTGATTCTCGAAATCATGATTTTCGCAATCGTGTAGCGAATTCAAAAATATCTTTGATTCTTTCTGCAGACCAACGTGACGCGTCCAATAAGAGTGGGTAGAAAATATGTATTTTTTTATATCGCGAACATTTCATATCTCCATACACACTCTTCGCTGAAAATAATTTCACTTATTATCCATCAACTGAAATAAATATGACATTTATTATAAAAATATATCGTTGATCAAATGAATTCTAAAAAGAAATTCCCCGTAATAGCTTTTATTGTAGTCTTGAACTTTTTATCGGTTACACTTGAATTTTTTTTTCGATAGGTAAGTTCAGTGACTTTTAAAAAATACCGAGCATTTGTCTGTGTCTTTTTGATATTCGTTTTGCTTCGAATGATATATTTGGCACAAAATTCTATCAAAATGTATCGGTTTCTATATTTATTTAGATGTTTAGTGCCAAATTCTAATTTGTTTATCATTTTGTAATTGTTAAATTGATGTTTATTTTATTGACAACATTTTGTTTCTAAGCCTGCTTAAACTATATATTTTATGGGTTTTGTTTTTTAAACAAACATAAAATTAATAATTTATCTTTCATAATATTTAAGAAATCGTAGTCGTCTTCGGCGATAAGTTGTATTTTTCAATTTGGTAGCTTAACCTTTAAATTATTTTATGTCTGCTGCATGCAGTCTTGTGACTGACTATTCAATTTTTAAATAATTTATTAAATTTGTTTTTTTAAATAATTTTATACATATATTTTCTTAGCACTCAGCGTTTGGAAAAAGTTTTAAACCACATTTCTTTGCTATAGTGTTATGGTCTAATTTTTATGTCGTTTTTTCGTTTCATTCAAATTGAATAATGTAACTTATTTGTAATGATTACAAAATTTGTATATTTGTTGTCTATTTGCAAAGAAACTTCTCATATAGTTAGTTTTTTTTTTGCTTATCAACGTAAATTTTAAGTTGGATTACTTATAAAACTTGTTTAATCTTGTATTATTTTTATTTGGCATTTGAAAGAGCTTTAAAAGGCTTATATAAAGGTATTATTATTTATTTTATTTTTGCAAAGCATACTCCTCATATGTATGTACTTCGAAGACAAATTGGTGAATTCTTGGCAAACAAAACACAATCAAATAAGAATATATATCGTTAGCAATAACGGGTTGAACGAATGATAATAAAATCCATCAACGTCAAGCAAATACAAGTCGATTGGACGATCTAATAATAAACGTGGTGCAAAACTGCTAACAGCCGGTTAACAGCGACCACCATTTTAAATTTCATGTGAATATGTGACCAGCAAATGGACACAAACACGTGTATACTTCATATAACGTATGTGACAGGATTTCATTTCGAAATGATCCAATTGCTAAATTATATAGTGCCCTAAATATTCTTCTAGAATATGCGTAATTAATTGTATTTTTAGCTACTTTGAATTCAACAATATTTATTTTTAAGACTGATGCTGTTATATTTAAAGTATATTCGTTATTTTATAGAATGCCTAAATAAATTACAAATATGTACACCAATAACAAAACAAAATAGCGATGTTCTTTGATTGTTTTCCAGACATTTCAAGTTCGTTATTCTCATAAACGTACAAGCGTCGTTGTATGTATACATATGTGTTCTTTCCGTCCCGACGCCTTGTTGTTCCTACATCGTCTAAATCTAATAACAAATAATCTGCCAACGACCGCCACTAGTAAATAATAGAACGTCGAATGTCTGTCTGTACAGGTTATTTTCACTGTTATAAAACAGACGCTTTTAAAACTTTTAATGTTAAATATAAGCTTTAAACTAACATGAAATTGAACTTTAAATGTTTTCATGGTTGCTTTAATTTGTTGTGCAGGTTTATGCCTGTACTTTGGGACTAATTACGTTTAAGTTTTAAACATAAAAGGAAATATAGTTAAAGAGGTTAAATGTATGATTAAAAATATACTTTACGGAAGAAGAAGGGATGTTTTAAATTTAGATACTTTAAAGCGAGGGATAGATTCATAATATTTAAGAAAATTTAAAATAATTTAAGATGACAGAAAAGTATGTTGTAAAACACTTTATAGACTTTTAAATTTTATAGTTTTTGGTATAATTTTGTTATTATAATGTGTTTGCTGCTAACTGCAGCCTACGTTATTTATTTTATTAAAATAATAAACTGTTTTATTTTTAATTAATATTATTTTTATGCCAAAATATTTATACATAAATAAGGAGAGTTAAATGTTTTATTCAGTCAACCCTCCTATAACACGGTATTCTTATAACGCAAAGAAAAAATGCTAATTTCCTTCCTATAACGCGGTTTTGTACAAAAATATTTATGTATTAATTAATATTTATTTTAGTCACCACGAAAAATCGATATTACGCGTAAATTGAGGGAAGGGTTTAATTCATTTGTTCACTTTACAATTTTGAATTAAAAACTTATTTATTTTCCCATTTTGGAGTCCAATCCCATAGGAGCTTAGGGGAAGGTTATTCGGGAGGCAATTGGATTTCTGTTGGGATAGAAAGCGCTATAACGATTTTTTTCGTAATTATAATGTTGAGGCTGCTACATGCAGCCTTTGTATAATAATTAAATAATAGTTAAAAGTATATATTTTTATATAAAACACTAAAAATGATGCAATAATATATGAATATAAATGAAAATTTAAGAAAATATTTAAAATAAAATAAAAAAGTGGCAACACGTGCGTAAAGCCGTACAAAAAGTATAAATCCAAATAGTTTTGAAAGACGACAGATGAATATTACGTTTGTCGTTTGAACTCGGTAAAGTCCAGCCTGACCTACTGCTGTTATATTTATGTTCGCTCTTATATTTTAGCAGCAGTCACGAAAACTTTTGTCTATTTTTAACAGACTAGAAATTATCTTTCCAGACCACATCACGCTGATACGTCCACGAACAATTATACAGGGACGGACTTACTTCGAACTTAGTAAATTAAGTTTTAAATGATCAATTTATTAGATTATACTCGGGTATATAATTGGTTTATATCGACAAGGAGTTTGTAACTGCCTAAATGTGTAATTTAAAACTTTAGACCAAGAAAATGCTTTAACCAAGCCTGTGAACTCTTTTAATTAATATTTTTGAACTAATCTGCAAATTGATCATAATTTGCTTTACGCTTTTCTGTCTTGTATATTTCATATCGGACTTTCTTTTTAAAAATAGTCAGTTTCATTCTAGTTTTTCTTAAAAATGTTTAACAGAGTTTCAAAATTGTATTTACAACGAAAGCAACTCAATATTTCTAAAGCCCTACTTTTCAATTAAACATTTACATATTTCAACACTTACAATATGTCGAAACTAATTTTAAACTTATAAAAACTTAAAAATAAGAATAAAAACTGCAATGAAATGTATACGAATTAAGTGTCAAAACAATAAATTCTAATCTAATATAAACAATACCGTCGAAATATTTATGTTTTATATATATTTTAAAAAGATCACGTTGAAAAAAATATAAAAATAGATTTGTATGGCTTGCAGAAGTAATGTGCTTCTAATGTTTTAGATGGTAATTAAAGGCACATTCACTTGTTAAGTTGAGATTAACGGAGTGACAAGAATAGTGATAATTGAGAGCAAACTGTATTTTGCATTATTTATTGAACATATATAAATGACTTCCTTGTGGCTTGTACTTTAAATTACTGTTTGATGCTTCAAAGAAAAGATATCGTATAAGATTAATTTCTAGAATGCACTTCACTTGAGGCAGATTCATATTTTTAGAAATACAATCAATTGAAGTTCAAAACATTTTAATTCATTAATTATTTTCAATTTGAACGTATTTTTAAGTTTCTAAAATTAAAAATACTTTCGTAGTTACTTACTCTAACTAAATTTATTTTGAAATAAGTAATAACTAGCTTTAAATTTTAAAGCGCTCATCATTCCTCATCATCTAAAGCTAGATTTGACTCTTACCAAGTGAATATTACTTAGACTGAAATTTTTACTATAATTTCTATTTTAAATATATAATAATTTGCTTTAAATGTTAAAATATTGTTTCAAGGCTTTAACTGATGGTACTTTTGTAGTAAACTAATATTTAAAGCTAAATTTGACTATCATGAGAATATTTCTTTGACTTCTGCTTTTTTCATAACGATTTTTAAGTTTATAAATAAGGAATAATTTGCTGTAAATGTTGAAGTTGACTATTAAAGTACCACCAATTAGATATTTAGAGCTATACTAATTTTGAAGCCTTATTTTCTTTCTATACTACCTTTAGCAATTGTTTTTATACAAATATAAAACACTAGATGCATT
>CM008230.1:11131767-11143102 GCA_002278615.1 Pogonus chalceus | reverse complement strand
GATTACCCTAATACTTTTGATCGTGCCATATACATGAAATGAGGAACATTTGATGTTTTAAATTTCAGAAAAAAACATCAGACGTTTAGCTGCACATAATGTTTTCTATCGAAAAAATCGGAAGTCAGACAAAATTTTGAAACGTGGCCTAAGTATAAACTAACCTAATATATTAAAATATCCACAGTATAAGTTCTATAACATGTCAGGCAACCGAATTTTCATTTTGTAGTTTTTTAATTTTATCTTATAGGTCACAGCCATATCCGTAGAATATATAATACATATAAGACAGAAACATTTCAGTCTATTTTTTAAAAATATTTTTGTATATCACACACTTGCCTCTCATACTCCAGAAGTGAAATGTTAACAGGTTTCTGTACGGAATCTTGAAGGATAGCTCATAGAATACGTTACTGTAGCTCACATGTCACCATGAAGATAGCTTCGAGGTCACAAAGTTTGATTAATCGAAGATAGTGATATTGCTATTAGTGATTCCAGAAGTGGAAAAGAGACAATAAAAAGAATTTTGTAGTGTTTCCAGTGGGATGACAGTTATATTTTTAAGTTTAGATTTTTTATAAATATTGTTGTTTGTCTGTTGTATGTGGTTTAAATATTGACCACTAATAATAACTAATTAAATTGTTCATAATTATGTGTTTTAGTATTAAATGATTGATCATATCAGTAACTGAAATTCAAGATATTTCCACGTCATTTTTAGAATACAGAACCTACATATAATTATCAACAGTATTTTAATAATCCTTCAAAATTTAAAGACTTGAATTTATGATAAATTGCAAAACAGTAAAAGTAAATTATGTCTTCTACAATAGAATCAAAGCAGAAAGATTCTGGCGACTCGAATGGAACTTCTGGCGGTGAAGACGACAAAAAAGATGATAGAATGTTCGAATGTAATATATGTTTAGATACGGCTCGTGACGCAGTTGTCAGTATGTGTGGACATTTGTTTTGGTTTGTTTGCATTTTTATTATCTGGATTAAGAATTTATATATGTAATACATTATAATTATTGTTAATTTTAGCTGGCCTTGTTTACATCAATGGTTAGAAACGCGTCCAAATCGTCAGGTTTGTCCTGTATGTAAGGCAGCAATTAGTAAAGAAAAAGTTGTACCATTATATGGACGTGGTAGCACTAAACAAGAGGATCCACGAGAAAAAGTACCTCCACGACCAGCCGGACAGCGCTCCGAGCCAGAACCTGGTTCTCCATTTCAGGGTTTTGGTTTTGGAGATGGTGGATTCCACATGTCTTTCGGTATAGGTGCATTCCCTTTTGGATTTTTTACATCAACATTTAATTTTGGTGAACCTCGGCCTAGTGCAGGTATAAATATTGCCTTCATGAATATTTTAAAGCATATAATATTTATTAAATTATAGCACCAAGAGGAACCCCGCAACATGCTGAAGAACAGTTTCTTTCAAAAATTTTCTTATGGGTTGCCATATTATTTATTTTTTGGCTTTTATTAGCATAATGAAAAACTTCTGATTGTTAGAAAAACTTTTGCTTCTTTTATTATGTATAAAAAATAACTGTATTTATTTACACAGTAATGGTAAAGGATGAAAGGGGTGTTGGTTCTGCAAAAACTGAATTTCATTTTTTAGTTATTTTAAAAAGACTGCTACTTTTTATCACTGGTATATACATATAATTCAGTTAATAAATTTGATAAATGTACATAAATATATTATCATGTATAGAACAAAATATTATATGTAAAACAATATAAATATATAAAATGTAGATTAAAATTTAAAAAACATTTATCATTAATTTATATGCACAATATATTTATACTTCTTAGTTTCATGAAATGTTTGATCAATATTAAAATAACTATTTTGTGCATATCGTTCCGATTCATTCACTTCTATTAAATAGGTAAGTTATTTAATTTTTTTTATTTATTTGCTTACTAGATTATAAAACTAAATATTTTTGACGTTAAAGTCCTTTCATTAATAAATATAATTTTTTCATACGTGCAAATATATTAATAAAATGCCGGGAAATAAAAAAACCAATAAAGAAAGTGAAAAAAAAACCAATAAAGAAAGTGAATCCTCATTAGGAAGTGATAAATCAAAACCTTTAAAACAAGCTGCACGTAAAAAAACACGTAAGATTTTTAAAAAACGAAATGAATTAAAAATTATTTTGGATACCAAAGACGTAACACCAAATATTTTAAGAACAATTCCTATATACAATACATCTAAAACAGATAAAATATCATCACATGCAGAAATGCATAAATCACAGACAACAGTTGATGGTTTATTTAGTACATTAGCATCAGCGGGTGTCTTACAAAGTCATATGCAAACTTTAGCGATGTCATGCTCTATGTCTACCTCTCAAGCCCCTACACTTTTAGCATCTAATGTTATTAAAACACGTGAAGATGGTAGTAGTACAAATTTACTTGAAGATGATTTATTATGCAGGTATTCGGACGAAGAGGACAAAAGAAAGAGTGAAAAAGGTGCTATTACTGAAAAACCAATAATGCCAACTCGTGTAACAATAATATTAACAGAAACACCTGTTATTTATTTATTGGAGATGCCAAGTGTTTCTGCCGAAGTTGGTACAGAGGAAGGTTTTCAAGTTGAAAAGGATAATGAGTATTATGATTATTTAACGATTGGTAAAGGACGTAATCGTAAAACTACTAATGCTGAAATTCAAACAGTTGATAGTTTATTAAAATCACGATATACATATGCTGAAAACTATAAAAAAAGGCATAATCACGCTTTTGCATCTGGCTGGGATATGTTAGATACATATGAAAATAAATTAGATCCACCTAAAACAAAACCTAGAGCAATGTTAGCAGTAATTTTAGATCCAGAAGATCCACAATATGAGAAATACATAGAAGATACAAAAATACAAATGGAACAATTAATAAAAAATCCACGTTTTCAAAATTGTTTAACAATTATGGAACGTATGCTGGCAAATAATGTCTTTAATTTAGAACAAAAAAGATTTCGCGGTTTAATTGAACAAGATCCATTTCGACCAGATATATCATTTCGTTATCGTTTAGAGTTATTATGGACTTTTAAGAACCCATCAACAGAAGGACATCCAGTTACATCAATGCACTGGAATCCATCAAATAAAGATATTTTAGCTGTTGGTTATGGCAAATTCTTCTATAGTGATAATAAAAATGGTTTTGTGTTTTGCTGGAATATAAAAAATCCAACACAACCTGAACGTGAATTTTATCCAAATAAGCCAGTAACAGCAGTAAAATTTTCCACATTTAATCCAAATCTATTAGCGGTGGGTTTATATGATGGCATGGTGCATCTCTTAGATATATCGACAAGGAATGTTGTTATTGTATCAAGTACATCACCATCATGGTCGCCTTCTCATGAGCCAGTGTGGCAATGTACATGGTTACCACCAGATGACTACCATCCAGAAACGGAACATTTAGTATGTGTTACGGAAGATGGTTGTGTTAGTCGCCTTATTCATGCAAAAACAAATGAATTAATACCAGCACCATTAATGCGTATATTACCGATTGAAGGACGCATTAAAGGTGTTTATCAACCTCGTCATTGTCCTGTTACTGATGTACCAATAACAAAATGTTCAGCTGCCCTTGTTATTACTAAACATTCTACTGATAGAGATTTATATTATATCGGTACAGATGAAGGCACTATTCATCGATGTTCACGTAATTACTTAAATCAACATATTGACATGTTCTTAGCACACAATGGTCCTGTCTATGCTTGTGAATTTTCACCGTTTTGTAATAGATTATTTTTAACTTGTGGTGCTGATTGGTGTACCACGATATGGGCTGAAAATATTACTCAACCTTTAATAACATTAACAAAGTCCATGGAAACTGTTGAAGATGCTGCTTGGTGTCCTGCTAATTCAACAATTATTGCAAACATTTCTGGCAGTAATATATTTCTATGGGATATTCAACGACGTACATATTTACCAGCATCTTGTCATAAATCTCCTACAAATTGTCGTAACACATTAATTAGATTTACAGATACTGGTAGAAATTTAGTTGTTGCTGATATTGAAGGCAATGTACATATTTTTACATTAGAAGATATGCCCTTTCCACCATTTTATCAAGCTGAAATGTTAATGCAAGTTATTAAAAAATCATTAATTACTCGTACAGATTTAATTCAACAACTGGATAATTTAGATGTTGTACATTAATAGTACATATTGATTAATATATCAAAATATGGAATAAATTATTGTGTATTTTATTATAAAATTAATGTACATATATAATAAATATTTCTATTTAGAAATAATGAATCAAATACAATAATAAAATATATTTATTTAAATTTTATTTTTAATTATTATACTCTATGTATGCGTGTATTTATATAAATATTTACAAATATTTTATTACTTATTTATTATTTTATTTTTATTATCTTTTTCTAAATATATATAATTATACTTTCGATCCAGCCGATTTATTAACATCATTACCAATTGTTACATGTGTGACAAACGGTCCTCTAAGTCTTCCTTGCTGCTGATGTTGAACATACCGCTGCTGATGAGGATTTGATGAGTTTGTATGATATGGTCGGGTTCTTTGCTGTATATATAAATGTTGATGCCGATTTGTGGCTTGTTGCTGATGGGATTGTTGCTGTTGTGATTGTTGTTGCCGAGATAAAGAATTTGAATTTACATCATCTTCGTGATGATTTTGTTGTTGCCCTATTGATGAGGGTTGCCGACCACGACTATGCATAAAGGACTGAACACTTTCATATTCATAAAAATTTGAAACAGGTCTTTGGTGTAATTCGGATCTTGGTTGCCGTTGAGAATGATATTGATGTTGTTTTCGACTGAAATATAGTATATTTATTTAAACAGTAAATTACGGTAATATAAATACAACGTTAAAACAAAACTTTCTAAAAGGATTTACTTATTAATTAATATATGTAACTATCCAAATATTTTTGTTATACGGACGAATAGGAAAATATTTAGGATTTGATTTGCAGTTATTTTTATCGTAATTTTATTCCGAAACACAAATACATGCTTATTTTAAAATTAAAACATAGCCAGTAATAAACATAAATGCATATGATAAAGATAGAGCCAAATAACCTGACAAACATTCATTAACTAATACTAAATGTATCTATTTATTTATCATGTGTGGGTGTGTCTATTTTTTCATGCATATGAAATAAATAAAATAGTTAATAAATTAAAGATGAAATTGTGCATACCTTTCTTCCTCAACCTTTAATCTCTGTTGCTGAACTTGCATCCGCATTTGTACTATTTGATTTTCAGAGAGTTGATCTTTTCGAGTGCTTCACAAAGGAAGTAAAAATCAATTTGTTATTTACAATTTATATCTTGCTAGAAAGTTTACTTCAAACATGCCAAATTGAATGAAAGTGCAGCAGGCAAGGTTAGTATAAAAATATGCATTTTTGTTAGAGATAGTTATTATATACATGTAAAACCACAAAAGAAATATCCATTTAATAGTAATCATTATATTTATAAATCGGCCAGAGCTATTAATACAGACGGTTTAAATGTAGAATTAAAATTAAAGGAATACAAATTGGTATAATATATTTTTTATATTATTCTATTCATTTTATATAAACATTAAATGTTACCTATGTTATTCTCTAATTTCATAAATTCTAATTTTGATACAATTTAAAAAAATGTTAATTCAAAGTTAATATCACGTATGAATAAATCAGGAATCATTTTAGTTTTTGGTATAAATATGTACTACATTTATAAGCTATTATTAAATATTAAAATACTCTGTATTATTATTTAAATACCCTATTCCCTTTTACTAATTAATTTTTATTACCTTAATTGATGTTGAAGTTCGTCGTAATTTACATACTGATTGAATCGAACTGGGTCAGAAATTCCTGAGCGACTACCTGGTCTTCCCATTTGTCGAAAACTGTCGTAGCTATTTGGTTGCTCTATTCTCTATAATTACAATAAGAATAATAAGGAATATCATAAGATTAAAATATAAATAAAATTTACTTGTCTAATAACTTGTTCATAATGTTCTTCACGTTCATCATTTGGATATTGACCTTGTCTTTCTGCATGACGCTGTTGATGCTGTGTTCGTAAATGATGTACTTTTTCTGATCGTGTTGTAGATGTTGACATATTATTATCGTTATCAATTCTTACATAATATTTTTGCGCTGCTGCATTATTATTTGATGATATTTGTTGCTGCTGTTGTTGATAATGATGATCTAATTGTCTTTGTCTTGACTGATGAGATGGTTGCGATAACTGTTGTTCTTCGGGAATTTGGTTTTCCAATTCTTTATTTATTTGTGAATTATCACTTGACTGATGTTCTTGTATTGTTTCTGGTTCATGCTGAGTTATATTTTCTGTATAATGATGTTCTGTTGATGAATTGGAATCTGTTTTACGATGTTTTCCAAATCTACAAATTTAAGATAAAAAAATAAATATTGAATTTTCAAAGAATATTTAGGAATTAAAAACCAAATTTTAAAAATTACTTATAATAAAATATTGTTTTTACTAAATAAGTAGTAACTTAATAGAAATTAAGTATATAAATTTTTCATCTCTAAATTTTGAAAACCAGCTAATTTTTTAATTTTAATTTAACGCAGATACAGAACTTTTTACTTATAAAATAGTATTTAAATCAGTTCCTCAGAANNNNAATTGAATATATTTCCCTAAGTGAAATATTTAAACAATAAGTTTTGAAAAGACCTTGTCCACTTTTCGGTGTGAGCCAATGTATATGTTGAAGTTTAGTAAAAAAAATATATAATCAAATTAATGCAAAAACTTTAAATATATAAATTATTAAATTAACGGAAAATGATAAATTATATCGAAATAAAAGCATAAAACTTACATTTCTATAGTTAAAAATTTCCACACAGAAATTTTAAAATAAATGAATAAAGCAATTTTAAATAACATAATTTGAAAACAGCATTAATAATCAAAATGTTTAAAATACAGTGTTAAAAGGGTGTTTTCTCTCTATTATGATATAAAAAAGTAAGTTTGTAAAATTCAACGCATGGTTCATTTTAAAAGCCTATCTAGACCAGCCAAAAAAAATAATTTTATTATTTAAAAATAATTTTCTCTATATTTATATTAAGAGGTTTCTAAACAATTTAAATCAAATTACAAAATAAAAGTAAAATAATCATCATTTAATATAAATATTACCTAAACATGGAGCCGATTCCTTTTAAAATACCCGGTTTTTTCTTCCCACCAGCTTTGTGTTTACTATCAAGAACTGCATTCAATGATGATTGCCGTGGACCACCGCGAACATTAGAGAAGCCGTCAATTTCTCGTTCGTTCGTGCTACCTTCAGGAGGATCTAATAACCAATGTTTCTTTGCATCTAAAAATAATATATTTAATTATAAGTGTGCTTTGCATATTTGGACATGTATAACATACTTGTCTCAGATAGATGATTTGGATCAACAAGATGTTTATTATAATCAACATCAACAGCTGCACGGAAACTTTCATCACAACCTCGACCTCTAATTACTTTTAATGCACCTTGTCCTCCACGATAAGAATAAGCAGGATCACTTTCTTCTTGCATTTGGATCTAAAAAATATTATAACATTGTACCTTTATTTCCCAATAAGTAATAATTATATTAACCTCCTGCACCATTGTCTGCAATGATTCTAAACTAGAAGATTTTTTCATTCCCAGTGACGGACCCAGCTGTCCAAGTTTATCTGCATCTATATAATATTTTAATTATAATTTTTTAAATTTATATTATAAATATATATCATATCATATGTTACAATGTAAAAATATATATCTTACATTCAGGATGCTGATGAATTGGTGATCGATTTAAGCTTATGATTGATTCCACAGACCCAACCCGAACGATATTAGCTGCACGATTAACAAATATAAACTTTGTAATATCTCAGCAAGCCACACATAAATAATAAGTTATTTACAATATATGTTAGTTACAATGTATACAGCACAAAGAATTTTAAAAGCATTAACCCTTTAAATAGTATGGTCGTATATCTAATGATCCAATTCTAATCAAAGGGTAAAAAACTTTACAACAATAAATCTTATTTTTAAACCATTAATTATGCTCTTATTAGAGACATAATGTAAATACATTTTAAATAAACTTACGGTTTTCCTTTGGTTTTGTTTTTTCCCGTTCCTCTCTAAGTTTTTTATTTCTTTGATAAGTGCCAGTGCTTTTAGCATCTAGTGTGGCATGTCTTTTTTCTGACATACTTTGTCGACCAAACGCATCTCGAGAAAACCCAGCTGGATTTTCTAAAGATAATTGACTGGCATATGTAACGTCTGTATTATTAGTACCCTCAGTACCACTGGCACCATTAGAAGAATCATTAGTAGTTTTATCACAAGTACTACTCGATACACTAGCTTTTCCATCAGGTTCTGTATCATTTCGATTTTCAAGGGCTACATCATTATTTTTATTTAATGATATTGACACTGAAGGAATACTTGAAGAATATTCTTCTTCTATAATTACTGTTTCACCAGAAGGTAAATTTACAGTTGGACTTGTGTACTTATCAGTATTTGTAGTGTTCATCATTAGACTTGTATTCCATGTATCATGTGTTGCCTGTGACAGAAATTTATTACCATAAACTCGATAAAAAAGTTTTAAATTTTTTACCATATAATAGCTCTCATTACGAAGTTGTACATTATGATTTTTAGATTGACCTGTTATTCGATCAATAACTGGATTCCAATTATTAATATAACTTCCATTTCTGCTTTGTTGTGATTGATTTAAAGACTGAAGTGAATTATCACTATGCTTATTATATGGCAAAAATATTACCGTATTTCCTGAACTTTCACTAGTGCCTGAATTATCTGTTGTAGATATTTCCATTTCTGTACTATTGTTAATATTACTATTTGCAGCCGTATCTAAATATTTATAAAAATAATTATTTTCTCTTATATTTAAGTTAAAAAGTAATTAAACAAAAAAAAAATATAAGTACCTGATATTGTTAATAATGTATTTGTATCTCTGGAAAGTGTATTAGCAGGTGAGGAATTGCTAACATTTCCATTTGTTACCGGGCCCGGTGAACTCGCTCTTCTTGCAATTGTAAGTGTTATACTACCAGGTACAGGACCTTCTGTATGCAACATCGCTCGTCGTAATGTTTCCATAGCTTCAGAATTAGATTGTTGTAACAAAGAGACACCATTAACATTTAATAGCTGATCATTCATTCGAAGCCGTTTGTCTCTTGATGCGGCACCACCATGTATTACACTTTTAACAAAAATTCCTAGATCTGCAGAGCCTGATCCATTTGTATTTTGCGTTGTTTTCCCTTTTACACTGACACCCAAGCCAGCTTTTTCTGTGTCATGTACAGGTATATCAAATGTTAATATTTCTCTATGTTTCCAAGGGAATATTAAATTATCATCATTACATTTTTCTGGTGGCTGAAAATAATAATTTTAAATACTTGAATTAATTTAACTGCACGACCTATCAGCAAATCATAGGATTATTTCATTATTGTTACACAATTTTTCTACTAATATTTGTAATTATAAAGTGCAATATTTAAAATGAAAGCAATACTAGTTTACTGAAATTATTTTTTCTACATAATAGTTTTAAATATAAACTATTATTTAAGTTATAAATTAATATAAATGAGTTTTAAAAAATTCAAATACAAAACACGCTCGAATTTATATAAAATATTTATCAATGAATAAACTACTACTGAAAGTTTTAGAATAGGTAACTGCATAATAACAATAATATATTACATGACTGGTATTGGATTTCGCAGCCTCTTGAAACTGTGATATAATCTTTGCTACTGATCCAGTTCGTTCAGGTGTTGCATTTTTATTTCGTGACAAAACAGAATCAGGTAGTGGAGGTATAGCTGGAGGACTGGGATTATTTTGTGGATACATGGAAGATGAATTGGAAGAAGAAATATTTAATTTATGAGTGGAATAATTATTATGTGTAGAAATCTTCGCAACATCACTGCTTTCAGCACCCTGCACATACAAATTCACATAACATGCACCAACAGATAATATACTAACATATTCATAAAAAATATAATACAAAACGCAGTACTACACTAGAAGCATTTTTGCCATAAGCCACAAATTAAGCTCTTAAAAAAAACATTCAAAAAATGCATAGTTAAGTAATATAGTACTCACTATTTCTCTCGGTAATGTTGATTCATTATTTACATCTTCTTGTCTTGACACAACAATTTTTACTTTACTTCCAGCAGGTGCATTACGCAAAACCGCAACAGCCTCTGCCTGACTTTTGCCTGTCATTTCTATATTATTTACTTCAAGTAATCTATCACCAGGTTTTAATCTACCATCTTCAACAGCTGCACCCTGATAAATAATCAAGAATTTTTTTACTTAAATAAGTAATAGGGATATAAGTAAAATAGAAAATTTATTTTACAGATGTTAAACAGCATTCAATTCAACAAAATATAAACTTATCCAAGTAACACTCCGAACGCACTAGTAACATAAGTTCAGAATTTGTTTCATTTATAAAGTAAAATATACTAATAAGTAATATAAAACACTTGGATACGTTTCACAATTAATAATGTTTGGTACGAGCATACGAACATCATTAAGTAATATATTTACCGCAAAATCAAAAATCCATTTAATATAAATTTAAATAGTTAATAAGGTACTTAGCAAATACATATACATACTTGAGTTAAATGCAATAAATACTTAATTCATTCATTTAAAATAAAAGATGTATGTCTCTAAAGTACAATATAATAATAAATATTTACCGGATAGACGGAATTTACGTTAAATATAAATAGATAATGATTACTGGAATAGAGTTACAATTTAAACAATGATACTTACTTTCGGTAAAATATTTTTAATATAAATTGGACAATTTCCACCAGCAGGATTATCTCTTGTTGTTATACTAAATCCTAATCCATGAATTCCTTTTGTTAATTCCAATTCAATTTTCCGACCAATTTTTCTAGTGTTTGCTGTTAATAAACTTTTTAAATTACGTGAACTAGCTGGTATCTTTTTTGTAGGAGATACTGTCGCTACTTTTGTATTTAAACTTACTGTAAACAATACAATCAATTAATATAATATATATATA